>CAUYPK010011269.1:0-14331 GCA_963574355.1 Loris lydekkerianus | reverse complement strand
CTTAGAGACCTAAAAATAGACCTGCCATTCAATCCTATAATTCCTTTACTAGGTTTATACCCAGAAGACCAAAAGTCACAATATAACAAAGACATCTGTACCAGAATGTTTATTGCAGCCCAATTCATAATTGCTAAGTCACAGAAGACTCCCAAGTGCCCATCGACCCATGAATGGACTAGCAAACTGTGGTACATGTATACCATGGAATACTATGCAGCCTTAAAGAAAGATGGGGACTTTACCTCTTTCATGTTTACATGGATGGAGCTAGAACTTATTCTCCTTAGCAAAGTATCCCAGGAATGGAAGAAAAAGTATCCAATGTACTCAGCCCTACTATGAAGCTAAACTATAGCTTTCACATGAAGGCTATAACCCAACTATAGCACAAGACTATGGGGAACGGACCAAGGAAGGGGAAGGAAGGGGGGAGGTTTAGGTGGAGGGAGGGTGATGGGTCGGGCCACATCTATGGTGCATATTTTTATCTATAATTTAAAAAAAAATAAAATAAAATATCAGTAAAAAATATGGTAAACATAAAAAAAAAAAAAAGAATTCAATCATGCAGTTAAAGATAAATTCCTTGTTTTGTAACCTTTATCCTCTTTGAAGCTTTCCACTGTGCTGTATTTTCTCAAGCCTGACTACAATAAAAGCCTGTGAGGATCACTGGGAGGGATGTCTCCCTTGTCTCTCTGTGTGGAGGACATGCTGGTGTCATCCTCCCGTTCCCTCAGTTCAATGCAAATGGACTGAGTAGGTGTTGTTTTCTGTCGAGTCGCACTGACATATACCCATCACTTAGCTCCCACTTATATGTGAATATATATACTTCACTCAGGATAATGGCCTCCAGTCTACCCAATTTGCTGCAAAAGACATTATCTTATTGTTTTTATAGTTAAATAGTATTCCATGGTGTGTATATATGTGTGTGTATAGATATATACACAGGATGGACATAAAGTAAATGTGCAATTTAAAATTACAACTATATTAACTACTATCATGAACATTATGTCCAACTTGTATATCACATATTCTTTATCCACTCCTCAGTTCATGGGCACTTAGGTTATTCCATATCTTTGCAATTGTGAATTCTACTGCAATAAACACATGATTACTTGTGTCTTTTTGACATAATGATTTCTTTTCCTTTGGGTAGATACCCAGTAGTGGGATTGCTGGATCAAAGGGTAAGTCAACTTTTAATTGTTTGAGGAATCTTCATACAGATTTCTGTAGAGGTTGTAGTAATTTACATTCCCATCAACAGTGTACAAGTGTTCCATTTTAACTGCTTCTGCACCAACTTCTATTGTTTTGTTTCATTTTGTTTTGTTTTGACTTTTTAATAATGGCCATTCGGACAAGGTGGTAGCTCATAGTGGTTTTAATTTCTACTTCCCTGATGATTCGTGATATCAAGCATTTTTTCATATATGTCTTAGCCGTTTGTACATCTTCTTTCAAAAAATGCCTGTTAATGTCTTTAACCCACTTATTAGTGTGTTTTTCTTGCTGAGTTGTTTGAGTTCCTTGTTGATGCTGGGTATTAGTCCTTTGTCAAACATATACTTTGTGAATATTTTCTCCCATTCTGTAGTTTGTATATTTACTCTGTTGGTTGTTTCCTTTACTGTTCAGGAACTTTATAGTTTAATTAAGTCCCATTTATTTATTTTGGTGTTTTTGTTATATTGCTTTTGGAGTTTTAGTCATAAATTTTTTCCTAGACCAATGTCCAGAGGAGTTTTTCATAAGTTTTCTTCTAGAATTTTTATGGTGTTAGGTCTTACATTTAAGTTTTTAATACATATGAGTTAATTTTTGTGTATGGTGAAAAATAGGAATACAGTTTCATTTTTTGCCATGTGGCTCTCCCATTTTCCCTGTACCATTTATTGAATAGAGCATCTACTGTGTGTTTTAGTCTGCTTTGTCAAAGATCAATTGTTTTTATTTCTGGGTTCTCTATTCTGTTCCATTGATCTATGTGTCTACTTTTATACCACTACCAAGCTGTTTTGATCACTATAGCCTGGTGTTATAATTTGAAGTCAGATAATATGATGCCTCCAGATTTGTTCTTTTTCCTTAGGATTGCTTTGCTATTTGGGCTCTTTTTTGATTCCACGTGAAATTTAGGATTGCTTTTTCTAATTCTATGAAAAATAGCATTGGCATTTTGAAGGGAATTGCATTGAACTATAAATTGCTTTGAGCAAAATAGACATTTTAACAATATTGGTTTCTTTACCTTCTTCTCAGATAGAGTCTCACTCTACTGCCCAGGCTAGAATGCGATAGCATTATCCTAGTTTGCAGCAACCTCAAACTCCTGAGCTCAAGCAGTTCTCCTGCCTTAGCCTAGTAGCTAGAACTACAGGCCCCTACCATAATACCTGACTAATTTTTTTCCCACTTTTTAGTAGAGACAGAGTTCTTGCTTAAGCTGGTCTCAAACTCCTAAGCTCGAGCAATCCTCCTGCCTCAGCCTTCCAGAGTGCTAGGATTACAGGTAGGGCCACCGCTCTCAGACAATATTGATTCTTCTGATCCATTAGCATGGAATGTTTTTCCATTTGTTTGTGTCATTCATGTTTCCTTCATCAGAGTTTTGTACTTCTCCTTGTAGAGATCTTTCATCTCCTTGGTTAAGTATATTCATAGGTATTTTATTTATTTGTTTATTTATAGCTATTGTAAACAATACTGAGTTCTTAATTTGATTCTTAGCTTGGCTGTTATTAATATATGGAAATGCTACTGGTTTGTGTACATTAATTTTATAACCTGAGTCTTCACTTAATTTATTTATTCTAGGAGTCTTTTGAAGAAGTCATTACGGTTTTCTAGAGATGAGATCATATCATCAGTAAATAGGGATAGTCTGATCTCCTCTTTTCCTTTATTTATTCTCCTTCCTTTTCTTTATTATTTTTGGATATCCTTTATTTCTTTCTCTTCCTTAGGTGCTCTGGCTAAGACAGGAGTGTCCAATCTTTCTTTTTTTTTTCTGTGTTGTGCACTGGAAGAATAAGAGTTGATTAGCAAAAGAATAAGGTCCCTGCATACTTTTTGTGGTCTTTGACACCACAGATGAGCAAAACAAGTTTTCACAAAATCAGCATGAGCCTATGCCTCAGGTTGGACTGGGCTAGGACTTCCATAACAATGTTAAACAGAAGCGGTGAAAGTGGGCATCCCTGTCTTTCTCCAGTGCTTTCAACTTTACCCCGTTCAGAATGATGTTGGGAATAGGTTTATCATATATGAGCTTGTGCTATCTTTAGTTACGTTCCTTCTGTACCTAGTTTATCCTGGGTTTTTATCATGAAGGGGTGCTGAATTTTGCTGAATGCTTTTTCTACATCTTATGAAATGATCATATGGTTTTTGTTTTTAATTCTGTTTATGTGGTGAATCATATTTATTGATTTGTTCAAGTTGAAACATCCTTCCATACATGGGATGAAACTCACCTGATAGTACTGAATTTTTTTTTACATATGCTGTTGGCTTTGGCTGCTAATATTTTACTGAGGATTTTTGCATCTATCTATGTTCATAAGGGATATTGGTCTGTAATTTTCTTTTTGTTGTTGTTGTTGTGTCCTTTCCTGACTTTGGTAACAGCATAGTACTGGCTTTGTAGAATGAGTTAGGGAGGATTCCTGCTTCTCATGTTATGAAACAGTTCCAGTAGGATAGGCACCAGTTCTTTGTAAGTTTGTAGGATTTGGATGTGAATCTGTATAATCCTAGACTTTTGTTGCTGTTGTTGCAAGATACTTTATTACTGATTCAATCTCACTACTTGTTATTGGTCTATTCTAGATTTCTATTTCTTTGTGATTCAAGCTTGGGAGGTGTGTGTTTCCAAAAATTTATCAATTTCCTCTAGCTTTTTTGCACACAAGAGTAGTTGCATGTGACCTGCTGTATTCTCTGGTACCAGTTGTAATGCCTTCCCCCCCCCCTCCCCCTCCGATTGAGCTTATTTGAATAACTCTCTTTTCTCTTCTTGGCAAATCTAGCCAGTAGTCTCTCAATTTTGTTAATCTTTTCAAAGAACCAACCTTTCATTTCATTGATCCTTTGTATATTTGTTTGTTTCTTTCAATTTATTTTAGTTTAGCCCTGATCTTTGTTATTTTTTGTCTTCTTCTAGCTCTTAGTTTGAGTCATTCTTGTTTTCCCACCTCCTGAGGTGTGACATTAGGTTGTTAATTTGTGATCTTTCTGTCTTTTTAATGTAGGCAGTTAGTGCTATGAACTTCCCTCTTAGCACTGCCTTTTCTGTATCCCAGAGATTTTGGTAGCTTGTATTACCATCATTATTGAATCAAAAAAAATTTTTGTTTCTGTCTTGGTTTTTCTTGATGGTTTGTTGTTAATACTATTCTTGATGGTTTGTTGTTAATGCAATACAGTTATTTCCTGAGTTACTTATGTATACATGTATACACATGTATTCAAATTCCTTTATCTTATAAAATGAAATCATACTGTGTATGCTCCTCCGCAACTTTATTTCTTCTCCCATATTTATTCCTGACTTACTTCCAGGTCAATATATACAAATCCACCTCCTTCTTTCTGTTAGCTGCATAGTATTCCAAGTATAGATCTTTCCTTATTTATATATTTTTCAAATCTGTGCAAACATATTAGTGTACTGGATTCTTAGAACTGACCTTCCTCAATCATACAGGTGCATTTAGAATTTTGCAGATAGGGTTCATTCTAGGGCTGGAGCAGGAAAAGTACATGACACGGCTAGAATCTTTTATTGTGTCAGAAAGTAAAGAAATACTTACTGAAGGATGGACACCTATCTAAAGGACACAGGAACTAGCTCAAACGGGTTCCCACTGGTCAAATCAGGGGCAATTTTAATGTTGGAATAAATAATAATAGTAAGGAATTATAACCCTTTGAATAAAATAGAAAACCATGCATCCACACTGATAAATGACTAAATAAATGGGAAGCAATGCCTTCTTCACAGTGGAATGCCATCTAATCCATGCAGAAGGAATAATGGAAATAGAGAATCAGGGCAGCGCCTGTGGCTCAAGGAGTAGGGCGCCGGCCCCATATACCGGAAGTGGCAGGTTCAAACCTGGCCCCGACCAAAAACAAAAAAACAAAAAAACACTGCAATAAAAAAAGAAATAGAGAATCAAGCAGCATTGTCAACCATGGTGGAGAATCAAGCAGCATTGTCAATAGATGTGAACAGGTGGGTGGAAGTTTGATGAGGAATGAGATATTGCTATAATCTCTGAATATCTCTTTACAAAATCTCATTATATTACCAAGAAAATAATCATGATATTATGATGAAGAAAAATGGCAGAAACAACCAGGTAATGAGAGCTAATATTACCAGTGCTAGGACAGGTCACACCACTTGCCTCAAAGGGATACACTCAGAAGAACACAATATCTGTTCTTGGTGTTCCTGAATCTTATCATGAGGAAACATCGGATCAGCTCAGGTTGAAGGTCATCCTACAGAATGTAAGTCCCATAGTCAGTTTCTATCAAAGACATGAAAAACAGGAAAAGGCAGAAGAAATGTTCTTGGAGGAGTCTAAGAAGACATGGAAATTAAATGCAGCATGTATTTCTAGATAAGATCCTGGACCAAATAGGAAATAGAGACATTGTTAGGACAGGTGGGAAATGTGAATGGAGACTATAGATTGAATGGCTATGGTGTATCAATGTTAATATCTTTGAAGGTCATATACTGATTTTGTATCCTAGTTTGGGGGGAAATGTACCAAGGTTAATGACAATGTGGATATAAAAATTTTAAATGTGGCTAATAGAGAAAATTCAGTAGTCTTAGCAATTGGAGAAAGCAATATGGGAGGTCTCTGTAATTTTTGGAAGTTTTCAATTATTTCTAAATAAATTACAATTTTTTAGAATAAAAGCGATATATGGGAAAGATCATATGGACTGGACCCCATTAACAGTGCCATACTCTGTACTGGAGCCCAAAGCTGAAAGAAAACTGTAACACTGAGCCAGTCTTTATTTAAGATTTTGATGTACTGTTCATTATAAATTTTTTGCACTAATTTAGATTTCGTTACATATTGTATCTTGATTACTGAGTTTTGAGCACCTCAGGGCAGATGTGTGCTCAGGGCAGATGACTCACTTTCCTCATCTTTATCCCAACCCCAAAATAATACTGTTGAATAAAACAAAAGAAACTATAGCTGAATATGATGAATATGAGAAAACACAGAGACAAACAGGACAAATAGATTTCGACATATTTGTAAAAATAAAGCAGAGAAACCCTTCTGGTGGGAGACACAGGCAGCTGTAAATGCTAACCCCACCACTTCATGTGTGGTGAAGGGAGGCCTTGCTTTGGTGCTCTTTATGCTGTTGTTACTTTTTTTTTTTTTTTTTTTCAGTTTTTAGCCGGGGCTGTGTTTGAACCTGCCGCCTCCGGCATATGGGGCCAGTGCCCTACTCCTTTGAGCCACAGGTGCCGCCCTGCTGTTATTACTTTAAAACGTTTGTAACAAGAGTGTTTTAAGAAAAGGTTGAGTATTCTTAATCCAGAAGGTTGTAGGAGGGCAGTAGTGGAAAGAGTCTGTGCTTCCCATTGCTTTTACTAGATTTAGCTGACTTCTGTCCACTGGCTGATTTGCTACAAATGTTTGGGCAGCAGTTCTGGATTATCTTTCAGGGGAGTCCAACCTTTTGGCTTCTCTGTGCCACTTCAAAAGAGTAGTTGTCTTGAGCCACATATTAAATGCTTAAACACTAACAAAAGCTGATAAGCACAAAAAAAGCAAAAAGGAAAAAAAAAGTTCTGTGCATAATTTTTACAACATCCGCTACCACAGATAAGCAGAAATGTCCTCACATAATTCACATAGCCTGCGGGCCGCAGGTTGAACACCTCTAGTAGCCCCAGATATCACTGAATACATTTTTTCTTCAAGGTGCGCTTTGACTCTTTTGAATGCCCTAGAGTCTGCATTTTCCAGATTTTATTCTTTCTCCTATTTACTCCACAGAACTAATGGGAAATAGTCATTGGTCAGATATATGACTGTTCCTTGGTGGGCGAGGGTGGGGAGTGGGAAATAGATAGGCATATCAGGGAACTTGCCACCCACATCACAGGTGACTTCCCTAAATCCTTGCCCCTTCCCCACCCATCTGCCTATGCACCATGTACTGTTATTCTCATATTAAGTGTTCATGTAATTAGTATCTGTAATATCCATCAGGATGCGTATTTCAGTGCCTCACTGCCTAGCACAGTGGTTCTCAACCTTCCTCATGCCGCAAACCTTTAATACAGTTCCGGTGAGTCGTGACACACAGGTTGAAAACTACTGCCGGGAGCTCAGTAAGTGGAAGAATTTAATCAATCAATCAACAATTTTACATGCAATTGTCTAGTACTTGGTTCTCAGACTTGAGTGCACATAACAATCACCTGGGGAGTTTTTTGTGTTTGTGTTTTTAACAACGCTAAATTTTTGTCTCCAATACAAACCTATGAAATCAGAATCACTGGATGTAGGGGCGTGGCATCATATTTTTTAGAATTTCCTAGGTGATTTCAGTGTATAGCCAGGATTGAGAAACATGGGAACAGTGTCTGTGTCAGAATAGGGTGTTTTCCCCACAACAGCACAAGTGTCTCCAGGAGGGAAGTGGCAGTCACTCAAGGACTTCCTTGGTGAGAGGGCGCCTCTTCTACTGGAGCCTTGAGAAACGAACGGATTGTGATTTGGCTGAGTGGGAGCACCCCCACAGGCATGCCCTGAATAGCAGAAGTACTAAATATTAAAATAATATAAATAATGATTCAATACTAGTAAACAAGAATGGCTCTCATTCCCAGATGAAGTTTTCCTCAGTCTGGGCTCTAAACGGAATTTCTCTCACCTAGCTCTCCATTAAATCTAGCCCATGTACCCCTAGACTGTGGACGGTCTACAGAGGAATCACTTTGTAAAATAAGTCCCTGGAATGGACAGCAGAAGCAGGATGCCCCCAAGTAGGTGACTTTTGTTCAGAAGGCTTCTGCTCTACTGGAATGGAGTAACCGGAAGTTTCATGTTCTCTGCTGTGGAGTCCTGAAGACCTGTGCAGAGTGTTTGGTTTTACTTTGATAGCTGGTTAGTAAGATATTTTTGGCTTTGGGGCCTGAGGAAAGAGCCTGTGGATAGTCAACAGCTTCTTATCTCTTTCAGGTAGTCCAGGATAGCAACTGTCGTATGGTCACGTGCCACATGGCGACATTTTGATCAACAGTGGATCACATATATGAAGGTAATACCATAGACGGTAATGCCATATTTTTACTGTACCTTTTCTATGCTTAGGTGCGTTTAGATACACAAATACTTAGCAGCAGGTTACCGTAGGGTGCACTGTATCTATATCTGTATCTATACAGCACTCAGCACAGCAACATGCTGTACATGCTGGAGCAATAGGCTGTGCCGTGTAGCCTGAGTATGTAGTGGGCTACACCATGTAGGTTTGAGTAAGGACACTCTAACACTTTATGACAGCAGTTCTCAACTTGTGAGTCACAACCCACAGGTACTGTATTAAAGGGTTGCGGCATTGGGAAGGTTGAGAACTACTGCTCTATGAAATTTTCAATATGATGAAATCACCTAACACTGTGTTTCTCAGTGCATCTCCATGTTTCTAAGCAGCACATGACCATGTTTCCTTTGGTCGCCCCACATCAACATCCAGCCTTCCATCTGAGCAGCCCCATCTCAGAGTGCAAGATAGATAACCTCTCAATATGCTACACCCCAGGTCATGGCTCCGTGCCCAGATGTGTGTGTCCTAGACGCTACCTCTCTCTCTTTCAATCTCCTTCTCCTCTCCCTTTCTCTCCTGGCAGAGTAGTTGAGCTTGGAAAAAGAAAACTCATCTTTAAAAAGTATTCAGCTCCTTTCTCTGCAGGGTCTTCAGTACGCTTGACCCTGGGCTGAGGATTTGAGTATTGCTCACAGTTAAACCCACAACAAACATGGGCACAGCCTTGAAAGGTGATCCTACCATCCTGATAACATTTCTCAGAGGGGACCTAGGCTCATGGAGGTGGGTTATTTACCAACCTCACACACACCTGATTCTGAGGCTATGGATGTAGAGGAATGAGTCGGACATATCCTGGGATCAGATCCCAGCTGACCACTGACAAGCTGTGTGATTTTCCTAAGGCTCCCTATCTCCTCAGTAGAATGGATTGTTGTGAGAAATAGAGTAAACAACAACAACACTAGCACAACACTTAGACACAGTAAGCACTTAAAAAACATGGGTCTGTCTCTCTGTCTTTGCTTCCTTCCTCATTCTTTCCAGCTGGAACAAAGTAGGCTGTCATAAAATGTCAGCTCTAGGAGGGAGCATGGGCCATTCTCCCTTCTCCCTTCTCCTTCTGAATCCTCGCTGTCCTGAGCCCTCACTGCTTTGGGGTTCCACTCCTTTGCTGGTTGTGTGCTACAGTCAGCTAATACAATGAAGACGAGTATTAGGAAAACCCACAGATGTCACCATATCTAAGATACAGGAGCTTAAATATTTATTGATGGAAGAAACTTCTTCCATGGAAAATTAAAAGCACCACGAGTCTGGTTGGAGCTAGAGGTCTGTAATGACCAGGTCTAGCAAGCTCATCTCTGTGGGTTAGCAACTCAGTGCCCATGGCACTTGTGACCTCACTGCAGACACTGCACTTGGGCCCAGGTGATGCCCAGCCACTGTGTAGTCTGGTCTATCAGTCTTTTGCTTGGGTTCCTGGCCTTGCCCACCACTTCTGGCCCTCATATTGGGTTACATTTTACTCAATGATTTTTAGTGTTTTTTGCTAAACACATATTTTATAAATAAGTGTTCTTTGCTAGTTAAGATATATGTAACAAACAGCTTCTACTTCTTTTCTATGGTGTGTTTTTATGCTCTTTATGGTATCTTCGGATAAATAGGATTTTCTTATTTTAATGTCATCTTTTTATCAATCTTTGCTCTACAGGGCGTAGGAGGCCTAAAGGATGGTGAGTTCGCTCCTGGAGAGCATGAAGACAGAGAAGACGCAGGGAGGGAAAGATAGTCAGGAGCCCTTTCCCTGGAAGTCTCCCTTCAGGGCCAGAAACACACTTCAGCAGGAGACCTAGGCCAGGGAAAGGTGCCCAATTCCATCTTGGTGTGAAACGAGACTTATTAATGGAGAATTTTATTTCCTCTACTGTTAATTTTTTCCATTAAAACTGGAGAATTTCTATACAAGAGAAATTAACCTGAACCCACCACATCGCAAATACTTCCAAAGAAGAGAAATCACTCTGTGTTCACTCTGCCTTCATCTCACCATAAACACTGGGGTGTTCATCCTAAGTCAAGGGTATGCTGACTGAGCCACTGCCAAGACATCTGGAGTGACTTCTCTGGTTGATTTGGTGGCAGGTGCTAAGCATGCTCTTTGTGCCCCTCAAAAGCCATGTAGCTGGATCCCAAGGTATGTTAAGAGTCCAGCCAGGCTCTTCTCCCTACCTTAAAAAAGCCTTTGGCCAAATGCAGTGGTTCACACCTGTAACCCACTTTGGGAGCCCAAGGCAGGAAGATTACTTTAGAACAGGAGTTTAAGATCATCTTGGGCAACACAGCAAGATCCCATTTCTGCAAAAAATAATTAAAAACAAATTACCAGTCATAATGTCATGTAACTATAGTCCCCACTGCTTGGGAGGCTGAGGCAGTAGGATCACTTGGGAGGCTAAGACAAGAGGATCACTTGAGCCCAGGAGTCTGAGCACCCAAGTAGCTGTGACAACAGTTGTCCACCACAATGCTTGGCTAATTTTTCTATTTTTAGTAGAGACAGGGTCTCACTCTTGTTCAGGCTGGTCTTCATCTCTTGAACTCAAGTAATCCTTAACCTCCCAGAGTGCTAGGATTTCAAGCATGGTCCACTGTGCCTGGCTCACTGTAAGTTCTTAACTCTATATTATAGGACTATTGCAAGGATTATATATAATGATGAGTATGAAAACTTTTAGTACCTAGCTGGTGCTCAGTAACTATTGATGTCTTTCTAAATAGTGATAATTACTTCCAAATGAAGATTTAAACTGCATGTAACCTAAATGTGTAGCAAGCTGGTGCCATAAGAGAGGAACTATAGTCCAGGTGACCATAAACAAAATTAATTTGAGTACTCATCCCTATCAAATATTTTTAATGCATAAGGAAAGCTATAAGAAAAGGTCTTAATCTCTTTTCTACAATCACATTGTCAGTGGTAGTGTTTGGCATTGTTACTCTGAAGCATTGTGTGTGTGTGCTATACAATAAAGCAAATGAGTAAGTGTATGATCTTCTGATTCTACCATCCCAGAGTCATGGAAACTAAATTCTCACATGGAGTCATGGAAACTCATGGATTCTCACATGACAGAAAGGAGATAGACATTTACGTTAGAAGAGTTGTAGCAATTAATGGCAATACAGAAACCTCAGTTGGATTTCTATTCAAACTATAAGATAATGACTTTTGAAGCTATTGTAAATTTGAACATTGACTGGATATTTGATGATATTGAGAAATTTTTCCTTTTGAATGTGATAGTGGTATTGTCATTAGCTTTAAGGTGTGTTGGGTTTTTAGAGATAACATTACAATATTTAAAGATGTAAGAATATAATGTCCTCATAGACTTCAAGTTTCCAGCTGCATGTGTAAGGAGCTTGGAAGTTTCTACTCCATCCTAACAAGTAAAAAGCGAACAGACTCGATAACTCTTCCTAGATCCATAAAAGAGGTAAGGCAAAGGGAAAACTGCTGCCCCCAAGGTTGAAGAGACAGATAGACAAATATGGGGAGTCATGGCTTACCCCTGTAGAGACACATGAACAGAAACCTTTGTGGGAACTAGTGTGGACAGGTGGGGATGGGAAAATCTGAACTGTGAACTGACGATTGCTAGAGGTTCAGTGTTGACAAGTCTGACAGTTAAAACCCCCAGCGGCACCCAGTTATGGAGCAGGAGCAGGAGAGGCACAATATCATGATATATATCTCCAGAAACTCAACCACATTCCCACAGTAAAAATCAGAGAAAAATCCCTTCCCACTTGCAGCAAGAAGAGGTGAAAAGGAACCATTTAAAAATACACCATAGCATTCTGTTCTTTTTAACAAGGGCTAGACTCAGGAGAAACCAATTAGCCAGACAGAGCCTAACCTGCTAAGATATTATCAGAGCCTAACCTAACTGGGAAAGGGAAATAATCCAACTCTAGCTCCCTCTAGCCATCCTGTCCCACCCAGGAGGGAGAAAAACATTGAGAAGCATTTGTGAAGTTCACAGGGCAGGGGCACAGGTTCACTGAAAGACTGAGACCTACTCATAGGATGACAGCACACTTTCCCTCTCCCCTCCTCATCACTCCACTAAATTCCTCTTAACTCACCAGTACATACTGTCTGGCCATCAAGAAAAAATGACAAGGCACACCAAAAGGAAAAAAAAAAAAAAAAACAATATGAATAGGCAGAGCTGGCATCAGAACCAGACATAGTGAAGATGTTGAAATTTTTTAGACTGGGACCTTAAAACATCTATGATTAACACGCTGAGGGTTCTAATGGGTGAAGTAGACAGCATGTAAGGACAGATGGGCAATGTAAACAGAGAGATGAAAATCTCAAGGAAGAACCAACAAGATATAGAAGAGATCAAAAACATTGTAACAGAAATGAAGAATGCTTTTGATAAGCTTATTAGTAGACTAAACACAGCTGAGAAAAGAACCCCTGAGTTTGGGGAGTGAAAAATACAACACAGAATATTCAAGAACAATGGGACAACTACAAAAAATGTAACATATGGAAAATGGGAGAACCAGAAGAAAGAAAAAAAGGAACACAAGAAATGTTTGAAACAATGACTGGGACTTTCCCCAAATTAATGTCAAACACAAAATCAAAGACCCAGAAAGCCCAGAGAACTCTCAGCATGATAACACACTTCCCCTGCCACATACACCTAGGCATATCATATTCAGACTCTCAGAGAATCAAAGATCAAATTCTGAAAAAAGCTAGAGGGAAAAAAATTGTATTCACATCCAACTTCTAAGAAACTATACAAGCAAGAAGCAAATGGATTGGCTCAGCACCTGTAGCACAGTGGTTACAGCACTGGCCACATACACCCAAGCAGGAGGGTTCAAACAGGCCCAGGCCTGCTAACCAACAATGGCAACAACAACAACAAAATAGCCGGGCATTGTGGCAGGCATCTGAAGTCCCAGCTACTTGGGAGGCTGAGGCAAGAAAATCACTTAAGCCCAAAAGTTTGAGGTTGCTGAGAGCTGCACTCTACCGGGGGCAACACACTCTACCGAGGGCACAGCACTCTACCAAGGGCAACAAAGTAGGACTCTGTCTCCAAAAAAAAAAAAAAAAGCAAGTGAATTGAAAAGTTTAAATTGTGTAGAAAAACACACAACCTAGAATAGTGTGCCCAGAAAAGTGAAGGAGAAATAAAGACTTTCTCAGACAAACAAAACTTGAAGGAATATTTTGTCAGTAGACCTGCTATGTAAGAAATATTAAAAGATATACCAGAATATTTAGTGCAGCCCAATTCATAATTGCTAAATCATGGAAGAAGCCCAAGTCCCCATCGACTCAAGAATGGATTAATAAATTGCGGTATATGTACACCATGGAATATTACGCAACCTTAAAGAAAGATGGAGACTTCACCTCTTTCATGTTTACATGGATGGAGCTGGATCATATTCTTCTTAGCAAAGGGTGTGTCAAATGGTCTGTGAAGCTAGTGTATGATGCCCCATGATCATATCAATATACACAGCTATGATTTAATAATAATAATAATAATAATAATAAAAGAATGGAAGCAAAAGTATCCAATGTACACAGCCCTACTATGAAACTAATTTATAGCTTTCATATGAAAGCTATAACCCACTTATAACCTAAGAATATAGGGAAGGGGGAGAGGGAGGGGAGGGAGGGGAGAGGATGGGTGGAGGAAGTGTAATTAAATGTACAATATAAAACTCTTAACACAATAATTAAGAAAATGCCAGGAAGGCTATGTTAACCAGTGTGATGAAAATATGTCAAATTGGGATTAAAGATGGCGGCTGAGTAACAGCTTCCCTGCTACTGGGCACGGGGAATCTGGGGAGACAAGACTCCAGACATCTCTGGCCGGTGGGATCTGCCTATGATCATCCCTTTGAGGATACAGGGAGCCAGCAAGGGAC
>CAUYPK010011268.1:0-50133 GCA_963574355.1 Loris lydekkerianus | reverse complement strand
AATGGAAGAAAAAGTATCCAATGTACTCAGCCCTACTATGAAGCTAAATTATAGCTTTCACATGAAGGCTATAACCCAACTATAGCACAAGACTATGGGGAAAGGACCAAGGAAGGGGAAGGGAGGGGGGAGGTTTGGGTGAAGGGAGGGTAATGGGTGGGGCCACATCTATGGTGCATCTTAGAATGGGTACAGGCTATTGCACTAATGTACACAGCTATGATTTAACAATAAAAATAAATAAATAAATAAATAATAAATAAATAAAGGAGCAAACTCCTGAAATGTGCAATAACATGAATCAGTCTCAGTTAATGTCATGCTGAACAAAAGAAACCAAGCATGAAAGAGCACATATTATATGATTCCATGTATATGAGAGTCTAGAATAGGCGACATTAATCTATAACATTAGAAATCAGAGCTGTGATGACATGAATTTGGGGATGCAGGTGATTAGCTGCAAAGAGGCCAAAGGGAATTTCTGGGGCTATGGTTATGTTACCTGTTTAATCACGAGGGTGGTTACACAAGCACATATTCAAAGCTCATTGAACTGTACACTGAAAATGTGTGCACTTTCTAGCATGAAAACTTTACTTTCATGAAATTGACTTAAAAATAAATTTAAAATGTACAAACATTTAGAGCAACCATTCTTTTCTTCACTCCAACAGTAACTGTATCATTCTAGCTTCCCCAAGTTTCTGTGTCCTGGTGGGTAAGATGAAGCAATTGAAACCAATTATTTGTAAGCTCCCTTCTACTTGAACAATTTCCAATGCTAAAATTAATATAAGTCAAGTACAGTCCATACGCTTTCTAGACCTAGTATTATCTATGTCCCTGAACATACAAAAATATGAAGGTATGTATGTGTATCTATACACATATATGCATTTATGTATATATATGCATACCTACACATACATGCACAGTTATGTATGGATACAGGATATAAAAGCTTGCTTCCTTTTCATTCAACATGCCAACTTAATGATACTTATATTTTAAAAATACCTAAAATTTGGCATCTTTATTTCATAAAGGTTGGATATGTTGTTGATTGGTGTTTGCAACTACTATGAGTTAAGAAGTGCTTATTGTTACTGTGTTATAAATATGGGCAATTTTGGCATCTGTGATGTTCTTGTGTATTCAGACTAGATCTTGGTTCTGCAGAAGTTTTCTTGAACAGTCCTGCTGCTTAGAGCAAGTGAGCACCGCACACTGCCCTTGGCTCTCTCAGAGTCACAAGAAATCCTTAGCACATCCTTGCACTCTGGCATTAAGAATGTTCACCTACATCACTAGTCATCTTTTATTGAGCATCCAGTGTTTACAAGGCATCAGACTGAAATAAATCCTGTGATTAAACATTAATTAAAGCAAGGGTCCACAAACTTGCCTGTTTGTAGAAATAACTTGTCCCTTCCCGTAACAGACCTAGGGAGTGGAAATCCCTGGAAAGTACTGGGAAAAATATAAATTGTTTATGTAATGGCTTTTAAGACAAGGCAAGTTTGAGAAATGCAGACATCATGTTAGAAGCCATAGAATTTACCTCAGTGTCTTGGCAGGTCTCTTCTCAAAGACATTTGATGCATTTTAGTGTGCTTGGATTTGAATGGTCTCCTGCTCAACTCTCCCTGGTAATTAAAGAGGAGGAGGAGGGTGGTGTCTGTGGCTCAACGGAGTAAGGCTCCATCCCCATATGCTGGAGGTGGTGGGTTCAAACCCAGCCCTGGCCAAAAGCTGAAAAAAAAAAAAAAGAAAAAAAGAGGAGGAAGTGGGTGGCAAATTATAACCAGACAGCCAGATTCCAGGGCCAACGGTGTAGTCACTGAGGTCTTATCTTGACTTATAAATAAGCGTGCCTAGGTCCATTATTGTCAAACAGTCATCCTTAACATCAAGCAGATACTTCAACCACTGTTCTGTACGTCAAAATAAACCATGGCATTTCTCATGCAAAAAAGCCAGAATGTGTATTCCTATAGCAAGGGCCCCAGTATAGGCGAGTGCACTGGTGGGCATTGAGTATGTATCTGATCGCCAAATATTGCAACTATGCAGAACAGCTAGTGGAGTGGACCACAGACAAGGGGACAGGTCCAGAAGACGGCTCATTTAAAACATTTTTAAAACCTACATTCTTAAACCTTCAAAGACAAGACCCAAATCTAATCCAGGAATAACTATAGCTGTCATGTCTAATTTAAAAGGCAGCTGATAATCTCATTTTCCAACCCTCATGTCATTTGAAGGTTGTTTATCTTTCCATAGATTCATAACCTACCAGCATCCAGGTTTCCTTGGGAGTCTGGAAGGCACATATAGTGGTTAAATAAACCAGATGAGGAGATCAAAGGACACGCTCAGTCCTCTAGTCCCGGGAGAGTCAATACAGCTTGGTGTCCTCAAAACGCCCTTTACTCAGTTTCCTATGTCAGTTTACCGGGGATTAGGGAAACAGGAAGTCACTGGAGAGGAATGAATCTCCCCAAAGAAAGTATGTGTGCCCCTATGACCAACTTCAGTGGAGCAAGATACACAGGAAGATTTAAACATTCTAAAACTGACATAGGGAGATTTTGATCCAAAGCTCTTCCTCTTTAGAAAGGCCAGCTGACCTAGTCCCAGGAAAACTTCAAAAAACATTATACCAGGAAATGTAGATAATATCCAAAAGACTGCCTGTGGAATCAGCTGAGATTGTTTTTTTATTACAGAAGTTCTGAAAATTCTTTAGCAAATATGTTACTAACATTTAAAAAATTCTAAAACTGTTAAATTTTTCCTACTTCTGCAATATTGGTTGGTCAATCAGCATTCTCTAGTTCAATAATTTCCAACCCTTGCATATTGCCAGATCTTTTTTAAGATACGTATTCCAAGCCTTACTCTACTTCAGTGGTCTGAGATGAGATCCAGGAATACATGTAGTAAAAACTCTGACAAAATTACAACTACCATACGATTTGCTCAACCCCAATGTTTTATGAAACAAGAACACCCCCCCCCAAAAAAAAAATCCAAATTAGGCCACATACCCATCTTTAGGGTATAACACTTTATATGAAAATGAAACATATAAATATGTGCATTTGACATACTTTTGATGCACAGTATGGGCTCTGTTTTATATATAGGATTACTGATCAAACTATAAAGTTACCTTTCTTGCATATTTCATACCCACAGGGCACGGTATATACTCTCTGGTTTTAGTTTCTTTGAAGTAGAACAAAAACTTAAGGACATTTTTAAAAAATTTTTCAAATCACATAGAATTGCTGTGTCCACAGGTAACAATCAACAAACCACGCCACTCTCTTCATCACATGCAGATTTTGTCAGTTTATTATTTACATTAGAAACAAACACAATAGGCTCTGGTCAACACATACACCACATGGAATGTGCAGAAAGGCTTTGAAATACTGGAGAAGAGGCTATGAGCCTAGACAGATCAGCTCGCTATGGTCACTGGTCAGTATCCCTTTACTAAAGTTAAGAAGAAAGTTTGTTAAACCAAAAAGTGGGTAGAATAAGACTCATGCATTATCTCTCTGCAGTATTTTTTAAGAGCTCCACACAGGTGATTAGGATGATTATCCCAGCTTAGGAAATATTACCCTAACCAGGGTTTTGAAGCTTGAATGTGCACACAACCCCCCTGTTAAAATGCAGGTTATAGGTCAGTATGTCTGGAGTGGAGCCCCCAAATCTGAATTTCTAACAAGCTTCTAGCTGTTAGTAAGGAAGCTCTCAAGGAGATCTTTTTCAGTTATGGCAGAAAAATTGCAGTGGAAAGTGGATTTTCTCATATTGTAATCTTTTTAAATTAAAAAATTCTTATTCTTTTAAGCAGAAGATCTTATTAATCAATCATCCCTGATGCCAGTGTAAGACCTTTTCATTTATTCCAACTATTTTCTGGAATGAAGTCTTTGTTTAGAGGAAAGAAGTTTTAGGGGCACAGTAACAAAACAAGTTCTCATTTTCTATAGATGTCAACATTCCCAATCCTCTTTTTCTATTTCCACACTCAAATAGAAGTTGAACTGTTTGTTCTTGTAACTTTTGGCTTATCAGTAAGAAAACTATATTTATAGAAATCTTCATCAGGACACCTTCTTCTAACTCTCTACTACAATTTGGGTTTCGCCAGTGACAGTAGTTAATAAAATGCCAAAATAAGTGATTTCTTGGCAGCAAATGTCTGCTCAATGACTCACTGTAGGAAAGATAGCTGTGGAGTTTGACAGTAAGTGGGGAAAGAAAGTAAAAACGGTTCTAACAAGTTTTCTCTTGCTGCAGGTGGTTTATTTAAATTATCAACACATTGAAAAAGAAACTTTTAGGCAGAGTCCCTGTTGCTCCCATTCCTATGGTTCCTGGACAGATCAGTTGGCTATGGTCACTGGTCAGTATCACGATCACCACTTGATTTGACTCACTTTCGGCAACCCACAGCTTTTCCCTAACACCTGCAACCAAATTCTAATTATGCACAAATGTTGGGTGAGATTATGGCTTGACTACTACAGAAGGGGTGTTTGCCCCCAGGTGACCTGAGAGGAAACAAGTCTGAACCCAGGCACCCCAGGGAGGGTGAGGGTGGGTCTCTGCAGCAGTCAGGAATGCACACTTCAACTGTCAAAGCCTGTTGGCATCAGTGTGCATAACCACGCAGAGCAAGTGAGCACAACTCAGCTCACCCCACAAGGCTGAAGGCTCCACAGATGCCTCCTTTTTACTATTCACATTTCCCTAGCAGAAATCCACAGCCAAGGTCTTAAACTCGTCGATATATAGGTGGCGTTTCTTTAAAAGTACATAGGGCAATCCTTTTGGTCTATTTATCTTATAAAACATGGCAAACTTTTTAGGGAATAGAAGAGACTGGACAGGAAGGCTACTAAATAAATGGGCTGTTAAATTGGCTATGTCTGGCAGGGCAGCTGGGCCCAAATTCCCATGTTTGTAAAATACTAACCTGTGAGGGCTTTTGGTGGGTTTATGTTCAAAGATAAAGCACGCAGTGTATCCTGTTGCTTAATCAACAAAGTCCAGCTTTTAAAATTTGATTTCTCTATAATTTGTAAGAAAAGTTTGTTTGTGTCCTTTAAACTGTGTGATTATCACCAACATGGTTCTGCTTTTTTTTGGAAGCCAGAGACCCCTTTGAGAATATGACAGAAAGTGTGGGCCATTCTCCCAGAACACAAAATCAAATCTTTTGCATACAAATTAAGAGCATTATGAATGCCTTAAAGAGCTTGTTCCTCTCACATGGCTATCAGGTTACAAATTCCCATTCTAATACAATACAAATATTCTCAGAGCCACTGCAAAAACAGAGATGTATATTAACTAAATGCTTATCCTGGGTCAGGAACTCAGCAACTACTATGCCTCTCAGAAAACTGTCCACCATCAGCCGCAACTCAAGGAAAATGTTGGGGCGGTAACAGGAATCACCTCCTGTGAAGTTCTGATAGCCACATGCTTCCTGTGACTGGGCTGGTGGAACAGCTTCAGTTATCTAAGATAATTCATTTGGTGCCAGCTACAGTGCCTGTTTAATTGTTCACTGTTTCCACTTTCGGGAACTCTTCCCCAATGACTGACTGCCCCTGGCGTCACTGCCATTCTGAATCATGCAAATGAGAATGTCATATCCTGACTCAGAATGCTTTATTTCATTGAAAAGTATTTTGAGAATTGCAGCAGAGAGTGGGTCTTTGCTTAGCTTTGACTTCCCAAATCCATCACTTTTCCTTTTTGTCTCCAGCTGATGTGGAGGGAGCCTGGGAAATGTGCAGGGGGGATCCTAAGGATCTGCTCTTGAGAAACAGGCATTTGTTGGCAGGGAAGCACTCCTCCTTTGCTGAGAGACTGTGGTCCACAGTCCTTGCCAAATCTGGTGCAGCAGCTCGTAGTACATTTCCATGTATGTACTTTTCTCCCTATTTTCCCCAAGGAAAGGGCAAGTCAGGATATGCACGCCTAGTACACAGGACCGAAATAGCCTTGTTTAAGTAGTTCAGTAGCTATTAAGTAAAAGTCCTTGGCTTTGTCCATTCTGAGCACCAGTATCTATTCTGCACTGGTCAGACAGCATCCGCCTCCCAGGTCAGCTACCTGCGTGCTCTTCCCCTCTATACTGAAAGGCCATATGCACAGGGTTGATGAAAACAGAATTAGAAATAGAATTTGAGTCTCAATGGACTAGTGTGTGACTTACGAGTTGTGTGAACCAAGCAAGTTACTGTACCTCTCTGCACCTCAATTTACTCAGTTATAAAATGAGGTGATACTAGTCTCTATCTCACAGAATTATTCTGAGGACTAAATTAATTATTATAGTACATGTTAAGTTCCTAGATCAGTGCCTGGCATATGTTAAGGACTGTGTAATACATTATTATTTGTGGTGGTTAGCTATTGTTACTATGTAAATTATCCCTGAAGCATTTCTTTAATCAGAGTTAAAGCCTGGAGAAGCATCTATTGCTTTTAGTTTAAAGAATAAAAGACAATATAGCACAGACTTCAGAGTCTGGTAGCTTGCCATACTGGGAAATGCTATAGCAGTTAAAAGTCAGCCAAGTTCAAAATCATTTCTTAGCTAAGCTTCTTCGGGCTCTACAGCATTACCTAGTAAGTAGTAATAACAGATTCTTCCTCATGAGATTTTAACTGCACTTAAACAAAGGAGGTAAAATGCTTAGTTGACAAGATTAAGTGTGCAATTAATGTTAGTCATCATTACTATTAAAAATTAACATGAGCACAAACTAGAGAATAGAGGCATCAGGCATCTATTCATTTAAAAACATCTATATCGCTCTACTGGGTGTCAAGCATGGTTCTGCACACTTCTATTTACTTTTTTATTAATCTTTAATTAAAATCATAACTATGCATTTATGGGGTGATGATTTGATATACCATGTGGAATGCTTAAATAAAACTGATTAACATAGCCATCACCTCACTTACTTATTTGTATAACATTTAAAATTTACACTTAGTTGTTTTGAAATATACCCTTGTATTGTGCACATTAGTTGAGATCCCACCAAATGCTCTCCCTCTTCCCACCAATCATCTTCCCCCTTCCCCTCATCTCTTTCTTCTCACCCCTCCCCCTCACTAGACTATATTTTTGTTTATGAGAGTATAAATGTTTATAATTGGTTTCATAATAGTACTGAGTATGTTGGATACTTTTTTCCATTCTTGAGATATTTTACAAGAAGAATATGTTCCAACTCCATCCAGGTAAACATAAAAGATGTAAAATCTCCATCTTTTTATGGCTGAATAGTATTCCACGGTATACATATACCAAAATTTGTTAATCCATTCATGGGTTGAAGGGCGTCTGGGTTGCTTGCATGACTTAGCAATTACGAATTGGATTGCAATAAATATTCTTGTATAAATGTCTTTGTGGTAAAATGATTTTTGTTCTTCGGGTAGATACCTAGTAATAGAATTGCAGGATCAAATGAAAGGTCAACTTTTATTTCTTTAGGAGTTCTCCATACTTCTTTTCATAAAGCCCACATCACAAAGTCCCAAAACTGCAGATGCTGGCATGGATGTGGACAGACAGGAACACTTCTATACTGCTGGTGAGATTGCAAACTAATACTCACTTTACTTAAAAATAACTCACTTAAATAAGCTGCATAACAACTCCAGAAGTTAGATGTCATTAGCCAGCCCCATCTTAAATATGGGGAAACAGAGGGTAATTTTCAGATTCAGGAATCAATATGAGGCTCCCAAGACAATGCTCTTCTCATGCTATGCAGTAGAACATTAATAGACTGAGCTCTCTGTGTTGTCCCATGCAGTAGCCACTTGTGACAATTGACCCCTTAAAATGTGGTGAATGAACCCAAGAAATGGAATTTTTATTTTTCTAATTTTAATTAATTTCAATTAAATCAAAGTAGCTCAATTGGCTATGGGACAAAGCATGCCTAGACCACCATGTGGCATTACTTTTGCTAAAAAGGCTAGTTTCAGTGAAGAGGCTGGGGGAGACTGTGATCCACACTGCTCTTGTTCCACATTTCTCTGCTCTGGCTGCAGCTCCTTCATTCGGGACCTTTACTACTATTTTACTAAACAGTAAAGGGCCTTATTTGATACACTAATTGTCTTCAGTAGGAGGAGATTCTGCTTCTCAGCACTCATTGGCTCATTGTGTAACATTTTATCTCTGCTCCGCCTTCTCACTGTACCTGCTTCTTACCAGGCGTTGTTCTTTAACCACAGGTCACATGTGTGCATGCCTACCCCACGTCCTCTAGATAGGGCAGGAGTTCTATTTGGCTTTGGTGTTTTGTTTGGGGGGGGGGGTTGTGTTTTGGAGAGTTTTTTGAAGAACTAGCAATTTGTTTATTGTTGTCAAGACTGAAAATGGAGCCTTGAGAGACAGAAACAGACATCATGATACTTTCTATGTAACAGCATCAAAGTTGGCTTTCTTTTGAAATCATGCTCCTACTTCTGCTTTTGTTTCATAAAATTAACTTCCTCAAACACGTCTGTCTGATTGTAAATGGCCAGTCCCCTCATCTCCAACCTCCATCTCCACCACACCACTATAATTTGCCAGGCATAGTCTGTCCAAGCTCAGAGACTCAAAATCAAAACAAGTAACACACATGTTTTCCCAAATTAAATCTGCACCGCAACCAAGAAAATAATTTCATTTGAATGATAGTACATGGATCTTGCTGACCAGCCCTATTTTGGCTTCACTGTTTTACTAAATCATCTCTGCTATGATGTTTTAATCAAGTAACCTCCATCACATTTGGAAGCAGAGCAGAAAATATGACTCCGTCATTTTTACCTGAGTCCCTGGTACAACATCATTTGTAAACATCATTTCCAAAAGTGCGTTGCCAAAATCACAACGGGGTCATTTTGATTAGAAGCCAAGTGATAGAAGCCACATAGATAATCTTGGAATTCTAAACAAATTTCAAAAATATGACATAATGATTATCCAATAATTTCATAATGTAAAGCCACTGGTATCTCCCGGTAGTTCATTTTGATTTTCTGTGATTAGAGTCAAGGTAGCTCATGTGCAAATCCCCTGCTAAGTCATTTCCTCTCTTTGTTTTCAGACTGGATTTCCAAGCAGAATATTCATATCATTTTCTGTATATAGTCTGACTCAGCCTTGCCACAATTGTGTGGGCAAAGTGGGTATGTGTGTTTATCTCATTCATCTTCCTATGATACTAGGGTGGCAATTTGAGAGAGATCAATTTCTCTTGTTTTCATTGGATTCTCACCTTTCCCACCTTCATTCCTATTGATATGTTCATAGTTTATCACTTGCATGATTTTTGAGACATAGTGACTCAAAAGAATTAACAGATCATTTTGATGTGAAAATTTTTTCCCATTGATTCGTTTTGGGCACTTGCCTCTGCATGTTAACAGAAATTTTTAAAAACGAAGTTCCTGTGTCACTCTCAAGAGACCTAAGAATCACATCATCACAGGGCATAACATTTTTCATGTGACTGCCATAGAACTCCTTCCATGCTACACAATACCTCACTCTTCTACCTAAGTTTAGTGAAAAACTTTCAGTCAACACTTCTATTCGTACACCATAAATGTTGAAAGCTGAGGAGCTACCCTGCTGGGTAGATTTGTACACGTGGGTAGGTGTGTATTTTAAAACTAATTGTAGAATTTACCAGGAAGTCATGCTAGGTGAGAACTCAATAATGATGAGTTCAGAATTATGAAAAAGATCAGTAACTGTAGAAAATGAAAAAATATTCTCTGTATTCTTGCTTCTAATTTGGTTTATATCAATACATATCAGTGAGAAAGAAGTTCCTTCGTAGGACAGAAATAGAATTTATTAAATATGGAAATAAATAAATTAAAAACCATGAATGTTTACTATTGATCTTTAGAAGGTAAAAAGATCCTGGTACTATTTCCTCCATGTTTTATTTATTTTAACATTGTATCTGATAACATTGTAGTAAGTAACAAGGTGCACGGGGAAACCAGACAATACTTGAAAATAGTGATCAAATGACAAAATGTATAGTGAAAATGAACAGCGTTGAAGAACAGGGTAGAAGTCTTCTGGGAAGAGGTGGGATCTAAAGAGTGTGAAATTTTTATAACCAAAAATTCTCATAAATATTAATATTATATAAATGTATCTGAGTATCATCTATATGACTAGTAGACATAGCATTAAATTTCCCATTTCTAACATTCCATTGTTAGGAGAATTGAGAAAGTCACGACTCCAGTCATGTTCTGGATTCTGCAGTTCGGATGAGGAATCTGATTAAGAAAAGCTGGTTTACACATTATTTCTTGGGCTCAGGATTCTAGTTGTTAAAAATATGTCAAAACCTGTGCCAGTAGTGAGCCAATCATCCACCACAAAGGCATGCGAGGAGCAAAGCCAGATGGAGCCAAGAGAAAGGATTAGGAAACCAAGAGGAAGTTGGGAGGAGAGAGAGAAAGGCTAAGTGTGTCCCTGAAGACAAGGTTCTATTAGAAAACAAAGGCCTAGGGAAAGGGCACTCAAACATAGAGGAGAAAACAAATTCTAAAGGAAACCTATGGTCTCTGGCATCTGGTAAATAATTTTTAAGTGCATCTGCAGATGGGTACATGAAAACACACTAAGAAGTGGGGAGAAGTATTAACCTGTCATTCTAAGACTTCCATACAATGTGGAACAGGAACTAAAAAATGAAAAGTAGCAGAAACAATGGAAAACCCTGGAAAGAGATGAAGACACCATGGAGATTTCAAGATCCAGAAGGTACACGTGCTCAGGAAAAGGGGCCACCGTCTGAGAGTCCTGGAATCCCAGTGTGAGGGCACACGGCTGACCTGATGTGCCTATTTTTAAATTCTTCAGGTATCCAGCAAAGGAGTGATTCACTGAATTTAGGAAAGAGTCAAATTAACCTGTAGATCCTGGGAACACTGGGAAAGGGGCAAACATAGAATAAAGGGCAACCACAAAATAATAGACACATTTCCACTCTAAATATAATTAATGTATCTCCAGATGTTTCTGCTGATGAAGAAATCTAGCTACCTGGAAAGTCTCCTCCCACCACCGCACCACCTGCAGGTACTTTTGGGAGATGTATAATCTCAAAAGAGACATATAATCTAGCATATAATCTGGGCTCAAAAACACATCCAATCAATGAGGACTTGGCATAAAGTGTCTCTTTTTTGCCAGCCCCATCTGCCTTCCAGTTTAAGTGATATGCCTTGCCTTTTGTTCTGGGTACATCCATGTCTGATGAGCATTTCAGCTTCTGCCTGAAACTGGGTCAGCTTCACTTGGGATGGTGGCTGCTCCAAAAAACAATCATTAGGCCCAGTGTATATGGTATTCTGAGGCAATGGGAAGAGAACAGATCTCCATTTCTTAGAGAGTGTCAGGGGAATATTAAAGGGCCGTTATACTCTACCTCCAGATATTAGGCATTTAAGTAAAAATGGTTGCAAAAATTTACTGTTGGCTGGGCACAATGGCTCATGCCTATAATCCTAGCACTCTGAGAGGCAGAGGCAGTTGGATTACCTGAACTTAGGAGTTAAAGAGCATACTCAAGGGCAACAGGACCTTTGAAAAAGGACTACATAAATGCTTGAATTCTGACACTTTGAAGTCTTCCTACCCTGAGTGGAGAGCCATCGGCTTCCTAATGGGACAGGTAACCATGAAGCGTGAACATCTCAGAAGACAATATGATGGACTGAAGGCCAGGGGATCTTCGTTCTTGATCCCTCAGGTTACAAAACCTCCTTGAGTGCTGTAAAAACCCTTGAATAAGCTGTATACCCATCAAAATACAACCAAATTTAAATATCCAACAAACCATAATAAATAGGAACTGGGACATTTATTTCACTTAGAAAGATATAACATGAAGCAAAGAGATACCAATTATACAACTTGTTCAGTTTTTATTACCAAACCTCCCTCTCCCCTATTTGGGCCCCTCCCTCCGAACCCCCACTCCCTGACTCCCCCCACCCCACCCCACCCCCCTCCGCTGCCATCACCCACTAACATACAGGTAGCTTGAACTGGGCCAGGGATAGATTCGAAAACAAACAGAAAGCCATATTCAGAGCCACCACCTTCTTCACACAAACACTGCTTTGTTCTTAGGCCAAGCTTATCCTCCTGGATCTCTGACCCTGAGGATAAATTCTCTCTCAAAAGATTCAACAGTGTCTTACTGAAAATAGACCTTTGGTGTATCTGTCATATCAGTTAGCCAACTGCACAGAGAGTTCTGGATTCCAGAGGTGGGAACATATGGAACTCAACCCTCATGTTGGGGCTCAAAAAGACAATAGGGTATTCAAAAGGGAGATCCCCTGACATTCTAGTGAATTGCCATCTTCAGGACCTATACTAGGATCTGATAAATGCTGAAATAGCTTCTAAAATCTCAGTGAATAGACATCTTTACTGTTTGCTGCTATAGAATGAGTGTGTGTGTCCCATAAAAAATTCATGTGCTGAAATCCTAACCCCAGTATGAGCATCTTGGGAGATGATTATGTTTATTGTAGCTGAAGGCTGCCTGTGAAGCTCCTGCCTTCATTAGACAGGCCTGTGTTGTACACAGTCCCCACCTGTTGGACTAGTTCACCACACTGAGGTGTCAGCAGCCCCTTGTCATTGAACTTGCTCTGTGCTATGGTCTGAATGTCTGTGCACCCCCAAAATTCATATGTTGAAACCTTCACTCCTTTGCTGATGATCATAGGGAGCTGGCACTTTGGGAGGTGATTAGGTCATGGAGATGGTACCCTCAAGAATGGGATTAGTGCCCATGTAAAAGAGGCTTGAGAGAGAACTCCCACCCCCTTTTCCATATGAGGACACAGAGAAGACACAGTGTCTGTTGCTGAGGCTCAGAAAACAGGACACCAAAATGAAGACCTCAAATGCAAAGTTTATCTCTGACTTTTCCTGCTCTCCTGCCTCTCAGTCTTATTCTCCCCCGAGGCTAGTCATAGAAATTAGAGTTCTTCTTCCCCAGGGCAAGCATGCAAACCAGAACTCCTTTTCCTAGAAAGTCACCCATAGAACCTAGAATTATCCTGTGTACAAAATGGCCATAAATAAATTATCTGACCCACCTTGTTTGACTGTAGGTCATAAGATTCCCATTCCAGAGAGTTCCCTGCCCCACATCCCAGAGGAAGAAGACTCTAGACAGACAGGCTCACTGGGTTTCCTCATTCAGCCTATTAGCATAATTATGCCCATTTTGTTCATCATATTTCTACCTGGCTGAACTCTGCTGAAGCCAAGCATAAAAATGGACCATTTCCCCTGTACCTTTGGGTCTTCAGTCTGAAGGCTCCCATGCATGTACTGAAGGGGGGGGGGGGGCACTCCACCGGCAAAGATCTCACAGACCACCAAGGCTTATACGAAAGGTTTTTATTGGCGAGGGAGGGAAGCTGCAGGGCAGCACCAAGGAGGAGAGAAAAGAAGAGAGAGAGGGGAGAAAAGAGAGAGAGAGGAAAGGGGTGGGGGAGAGACAAAGACTGAGAGAGAGGAGGGGAGAGAGAGAGAGCACCTGTGCGAGAGAGAGTTATATAGGTTCAGTTAGGGGAAGTTTTAGAATGGTCATGGGAGGGCAGAATAGCCAATAAGGAGTTACTTCCCTGGCTGGAAGAGGTGTTAGGGGCAGGCCATAGTTAATCTTGGTCTGTAGAAAGTAGGAGGGGCTTTCTGGGGCAATTACCTAACAAATGCATTAAATAAATTTATATGCTTTTTTCCCTCATTAATAAATCTGTCTCATGTCAGTGATTTTCAGCAAATCTTTAGGGGGGCAAAGTCTTTGGTCCCTAAACTACAAATCATGAAGCAAGACCTTATCAGATAACAAATCTGCAGGTCTTATCTTGGGATTCCTAGCCCCTAAGCCTCCAAAACTGTAAGGAATAAATTTCTGTTGTTTATATGCTTCCCAATCTGTGGTAGTGTGTGCTATCAGTCTAAATACACTAAGAGATTATCTCACATCACAATTAGTAAGGCCACCAGGCAGCTCTGCTCCAAGGAGTCATTCAGGGATGCAGTCTTCTGCCATGTAGTAGTAGCAGGTGGTCTAAGATTTCACCCTTCTTTGCATTAAGACAATGATGGATTAGAGCAGGAAGAACTGTATGTGAGATGGTTTCATGGGCATACTTGAATGCAGTATTTACCTCTAAATTCCATGAAGTAACCCCCATCCTCACACTACCACCACCTCCTCCTATTCATTGCAAAAAAAATCTGAGAAATGTCTGGCCAGGGTTTAGTAGAAATTAGTGTGGTAAACATCTAGACCATCTCAGACCCAGCCATAGAACATTATAGCTTTCCTTCCCTGCCTATGTTTACTCATTCTCCTGGAATGGGTGAGCTAATAATTGAGGAAAGTATCAAATTATGAGTGCTTTCCAATGGCCTAAACTACTCATAGAATCTTATTTTTTTTCTGTGAAAGTTAAATCCTGAAAATATTCAGGTAAATCAATTTCTTATTTTAATAATCATTCCATAGTAAATCACTAATTTGTTTTGGTGGTTTTGATGGCTAGGCAATGTGAATGCTAGAAATCTAATTTTTAGTTTCTCAGACAGGTACAAATACTACCCTGTTCCATATTTCTACTCATATGGTGAAAGATTGTCATGTGAGCTCAGGAGCCTCTCTAGATTCCAGAGAAGTTCAGTCCTCAGCCCTGGAGACTTGGCTATGAAACGCCAAACCACAGATCTGCAAGCTCCCCTGTGAGCTACAGGAACGGAACTGAATGTACACACCCTTGGGGTAAGAGTGTCTTCATCAAGGATGCTACAGAATTGCCTCCTTAAACACTAACAAATGAATCTTTTAAATCAGACAGGTAACCTACCTACCCTCCCCTTCAGAGTGCTGGAGACATACAAGGCACACTTTCTGCCAGACCTGTGTTCAATACGCCACACTACACTGCCATTTTACTGACTACATACATTTCCAAGTCTGTTCCAGAAAGTTAGTCTGGGGAGGATCTCAATAATACTTCTCTTAATATTCTATGAATTTGGTCTATCTCCATCAGTCTCCAGTTTCTAAATATTTGATTAGATCAATTTCTCATTTTAATAATTATTCCTTAGTAAAATACCCATTTGTTTGGGTGGTTTTTATGACCTTCAATAAATACCTTCTAGTCTAAATATACTTGAATTTTTTTACTTATCTCACTCTCAATTTTTGTCTAAGATCCTATTCTCTTAAAGGCTATAGAACACAAGGGAAAAATAAACTCCCGAAGTTACAAACACAGCTAAGAATGTTTAAGGATTAAGAAAAATGCACACAAATTTCAAAGGAATATGAGTCACAAAGATTTTTCCATAGTGTGGATCCCTGAATTTCTGCATAATATCTTTTTTTTTATAACACAGATTCCTGGACCCACCCATTATGGTCTGTATGTCTATGACCCCTAAAATTTGTAAGTTGAAACCTGATCATCAATATGACAATATTAGAAGGTCAGGCTTTTGGGAGGTGATTAGGTCAGTAGGGCAGAGCCTTCATGAGGGGCATCAGTGTCTTATAAAAGAGGCCTTCAAGATCCTGTCTGTCCCTCTGCTATCTGAGAATACGTAGAGGTGTGTACTCATCAGGAAGGGGGCCCTCGCCACACACCAAGTCAGCCATCGCCTTAGTCTCAGACTCCTCAGCCTCCAGAACAATAAGAAATATGTTTCTATCGTTTATAAACTCCCAATCTAAGGTATGTTGTTATAGGAGCCAAAAATGGCCACAACACCCACTATAGATCAATAAATGGGAACGGGGAGATGGGAGGAGGATAGAGGCGGAGAGTTACAGTATATGGCACACCTCTCGGGGGTAGGACACAATTATAAGAAGAACTTTACCTAACAAATGCAAGTACTTTAACCTTTTCAACTGTACCTTCAATGAACCTGAAACAATAGAAAAAATTAAATAAAGTATGATAAAATAAATTATAAAAATACTTATCTCTAGATTTTAAAAAATTCAGATTCTCCAAAGGATAAAGCTGGGATTTGAAATTTTTAAACAAATCACTTTTCATGATTCTAATTCATATTAAAGCTAAAAATCACTAAACTAAAGGATAATAATGCATTGGATAAGCTATGAAGGTCTATTGGTAAAATATATGTATCTTGAGGAAGAACATTTGGAACACATCTATTGATGTTTGCTGTCTATGTGTCCTCATACAATATGGGCAGAACAGGACGACCATGAAGGAGAAGTGTGAAGTCATCTTCCTCCCCACCTTCCCCTCCTTCCAGAGAAATTGTAATGCCCTGATAAATACAATTAAACAGTGAGCTGGGTGACTAATTTAAGCATAACCTAAAGGACACTATGCCCTACTGCCCACTTTTATAAATAGAAGACTGAAGAGAATGAGAGGAGAGAAAGGGGAATAACTCTTCTTAACATCCCACTAGGAGTAGTGGAATAGGGAAAGGGAATATTAAATTTGTCCTTAAAAGACTTGAACCAAGAGACTCTCTGATAAGATATAAGGGTGTTCTACTTCCCTACTATTATGCAAGAGACTCTCTGATAAGATATAAGGGTGTTCTACTTCCCTACTATTATGCAAAAAGCTATCCCCAAACTTAGTGGCTATCTCCACAGAAGTTGAATGTGGAAGTTGAATGTGATCAGCTGGATGGCCTTATTTGATATTTTTCATGTAGTATCAGTCAAGTAGCAGCTGGATGTGGAGATTTCTGAAGGTTCATGGGCCAGCTGTGAAAAATGACTGACTCATATGGCTGGGAGTTGATGTTGAGTGTCAGCTTCCATTTGTCTGCCCGCAGCTTCCAAATCTGCATCCATGGGAGTGAATGAAGTTAGTCAGAAGATGAAGGACCTTTGAAGCAGTAGAGAAGAAGGTAGAGAAGATAAGCAGAAGAGAACCATAGGGAATGATTTCCTTTAATGGATGAGAGAGCAAAGGAGAGCCGAGTTAGGGTCCTAAGGGTGGTGTAGAGTGGTAGGAAGGAAATCAGAAGGGAATATCAGAAGGGACCAGATGAGAGAGGCAGCAGGAGTCATGAGTGTCAAAAATACTTTGAAGAAAAGAGTAGACTGTGGCTGAAGTTCTATTATTATTATTTCTTCGGATTAAGTAAATCCTACTTAGGAGGACAGTTAGGGCTGCATTGCTGTTTTGAAAAAAGTATAAATTGTGCTTGTCAAAGTGCACAGTTTTCTGTTCCAAGGAAATCTTTGCCAGCTGTCAAATACCAGAAACTTTAAAACTTAATAAAGGCCTATTTTAAAGTTAGAGGTATTCCTTCTCCCCTCAAGATTTCATGCAAATTATGGATAAAGAATGTAGCAATTTATCAAATTACTTTCGAACTCAACCATAATAAGAATCTACCAGAAGACATTCTCCCAGAAGAGTGATTTAAAAAAAAAAAAAAAACTACAAAAGGTATTCTGCTTATTGTTGAATTGAATCAAGGCTTTTAGGAAGATAAATGATACAATAGTTTTGTTAAAAATAGGGTACTTTTAACAAAATAGAAAATGTGCATGTCTTACACATGACGCTTATGTAAAGTAGTATTATTTAGTTTCTAACTACTGTCACTTGAAGAGATAACCATCTGTGGATTTTTAATTGCAAGTTGCAATCTGAGTCCAGTCAAAATCAATACCTATTGCAACAACAGATTTTATTCTCACCTGCATTATATAATTACCAAAGTGATATAGTATCTTGCATAGGGCATTATCATGAAGGACGAGACCATTCTCTTTCAAAACACATCATTTTTCTTGGAAATTCTTTTAACGTCAATCACCATAGAGGATCTCTGCTAATGTCATTACAGAGGAATAGAAAATGAGGTCTGCCATGTTATTAACATGCCATTATTTTGCAAAAGAGAAAAATTGAATAGGAATTTTTAAAAAGGCAGTATATGGGGATAGGAGGGAAAAACATATCAAAATGTGAAAATCAAGTAAGACAACTTGTTCAAATTCCAACAGTCCACAACATACCACATTATACCTGTCTCATAAATTTTCCTTTAGCATGGGGTAGAAAATTAAATTACCACATTTTTATGATTTAAGATCTTTGAATTTGATTTGAGTAGCCGTGTTTCTGAAGTTGCTTCATTACATTTTTTCCTATAGAGGTAAAGTTTTTTATTATTTCAAGAATCATTCACACCATATTTTTAGTCCCTTAAGATCTTAAAATGCAAATAGTGTTTGGTGATTTTATAAAAATGAATGTTAGATAATTTTTATAAATGCTACTAATTACCTATCCAACAGTATTTCTTCCTTCCTTTCAGAACCTCCATCTGATTCAGGCATTCACCCTATCCTCCTTGCTGAAGATATCCTGATTACCCTAACCCAATCTTGGACATGTCATTACCCAGAAAAGTGATATTGTGTCCAGCATAAGCCTATGGACTAAGTTGTTCTAATACAATTGGTAAGAAGGGCTTGTACTCTCTTTCCTTTTTGCCAGACAGGGATAAGGAAGCCTGAACTCCTAGTTGACGCAGAGAACCATCTTGCTGCTGTGAAGGGAACTGGTTTTAGGATTAAGAAAGGGAGAGAAGAGATACAGAAAGAATCTGAATTCTTGAGGATCTCATTAGGTTGCTGTTCATTCTGTCTGGAACCCACTTTATCCTTTGAACTAATGGGTAGTTAAGAAAGAAAAGAAATATCATTATTGTTTATGTTCATTTGAGTTGAGATTTGCTGCTATTGACACCCATAAATACCTTAAGTGATAGAATAATTTACCTAAAATCTTATGAATAGCACTGTATATTCACTTTATTCTTTCCTCACAACTTTGGGTGGTGCATTTCTTATATATTTGAGAACACAAAGGCACACTAAAGTCAAATTATATACCAAATATAATATAGCCTAGTTATGGCTAAAACTTCCAAGACCTAACATACCAACCACACATAACAGTTCTCTAAGAGATCCCACACCCTTATGGTACTGAGTATATATTTTAATTCCTCCATTTTCACTTACCGTGCAACTTACAAGGGTACATGTGAAACTTACTAAATGTAGAATATAAATGTCTTAACACAATAACTAAGAAAATGCCATGAAGGCTATGTTAACCAGTTTGATGAAATTATTTCAAATTGGATATAAAACCAGCACATTGTACCCCATGATTGCATTAATGTACACAGCTATGATTTAATAAAAAAAAAAAAAAATCCAAAGTCTGACAGGCAATTGTGGATATGAACCCATGGAACTACCTTATCCATTGGAACTACACTATCCTAATCCATGTGAATTATTATTTGTGTATCCACTTCCTTTGGTTAAGTATTATCATTTTGACAGAAAGGAATTACAAGATTTGGTAACATTTCATTGAGTGCTTACTACTATTGATCACCTATTGTCTAATCAAATTTAGTCTAGATATAGCTCTGATGTAATGAAGCAATTAGGATTAAATTTTTTGGAAGGAATACAAGTCATTTACAAAAATCCATCATATGAAATATTCAATTGCCATCTAATTCTGAAAAAAAAAAAAAAAAACCTAATGTATTTGAAAAAAACTAATTCCCATACATATTTTCATGTTTTTCTCTTTTATTCCTTTTATTACGTGATAAGGTTGAGTCAAAGTGCTAAGGGAATTGCAGGCAGATGAGGTCTGATATCGGGGAGTGCAAGGTACCTGTGTACAGCCTGGCAACTGCTCTAATCCTTGATATCCTCATCTGAAAAATGAGGATAATAGGCTGAGCGCCTGTAGCTCATGTGGCTAAGGTGCCAGCCACGGACACTGGAGCTGGTGGGTTCGAATCCAGCCCAGGCCCACCAAACAGCAATGACAACTACAATCAAAAAATAGCTGGGCGTTCTGGTGGGCGCAGATAGTCCCAGCTACTTGGGAGGCTGAGGCAAGAGAATCACTTAAGCCCAAAAGTTGGAGGTTGCTGTGAGCTTTGACACCACAGCACTCTACCCAGGGCGACAGCTTTAGACTCTGTCTCAAAAAAAAAAAAAAAAAAAAAAAAAAAAAAATGGGGATAATAAAATGTATCTTTGGTTATAATCAAAATGACAAGTGTTGGCAAACGTGAAAATAGTAGAACTCTCCTACATTGCTGATCATTCATATTAAGCCAAAAGGTGAAAACAACCCAAATATTCATTAATGTGAGGAATGATTAAACAAGATGTACTACATTCATGCCATAAAATATTGTTCAGCCATAAAAAAGAATAAGAATGGAGCTGGGTGTGGTGGCTCATGCCTATAATCCTAGGACTTTGGGAAGCCAAAGTGGGAAAACTGCTTGAGGCCAAGAGTTTGAGACCAGCCTGGGCAATATAGCAAGACCCCATCTCTACTCCAATTTTTTTTATTTAATGTTTTTCAGGAAAACATTATAAAGAAGCCAGTCACACAAGACCACATATCATATGGTTCCATTTGGATGAAATGTCCAGAAGAGATAAATCTATATAGATAGAAAGCAAACAGCTTACCTAAGGCTGGGAGAGTTGAGGAGAAATGGGAAGTGACTGCTAGTGGGCACATGGTTTCTTTGGGTGGTGATTAAAATGTCCTAAAATTGACTGTGGTGATGGTTGAAAAATTCTGTGACTACATTAAAAACCACTGACACTCTAAATGGGTAAATTGCATATATGTGAATTGTAGCTCAATGAAAGTATTCTTTAAAACAATACACCTACTTTGCATCATTCCTGTGAACTTGAGATAATTAATGTAAAGTACTCAGCACAGTATCTGCTAAGCAAATAAAATTCAGTAAATGAGTATAATTATTAATTGTAATTAATTATTAAGGGGGGCATATTAGGAGGTAACACTGAATTCATTTGGGTCTTGGATGAGCAAGTTTGTCAAAAGAACTTGACTGAAGTGTAAAAGAAGGTATTCCTCATAGTAATCCCCAAATTCTACTATTTGTGTGTCTCTGGGACTATACCATGAACTCTTTAAGAACAATGTCCATGTCTCATTCATCTGTGATTCTCCAGCACCAATAATGAGATATCAGTCAAATAATTTAAACTATATAAATAGATAAACTATTTGGAATCATTTGAAATACCTAGTTAATAACATGAAAATATAGTCAGAATATATTAAATGTAAAAAAAGTTACAAAACAGTATGATCATTTGTGCTATTTTTTAAGAAAAAAGTGAGTGTTTTCATGTTATCTGTGGGTGGGAAGATTATCGGTAATATTTACTTTCTTCTCTTTGTTCTTTTGTATTTTATACATGATGTGAAGTACACATTACCTTTGTAATAATGAAACTTAATCAATGATGATAGTGGCCTATTCTAAGAACCAAAAGATGTAGCAACTCTTCCCCCAAACTTAATTAAAATACATCATTGTAACTAAACTAACTTTTTATAAAATAATGGTTCTTAAGTATCCCTCTGAAACATTTGCGCTTTTTGAAATACAACTATCTGGGCCTCACCCCACACCAGGGGTAATAACTGAGCAAGTATACTTTATTAGTACTACTTCTGAAAATGTACCTACGTATCTTTCTCCCTCACATGGAGTATGAGCTCCAGGAATTTTTTTCAGATTTTTCTCTGTATCACAATGCCTTGTGTCCCATCAATGATCATGGAGATGGAGGAATATGTGGATGCTAGAATGATAAACACCATTCGCTTTGTTTCTGCCACTGTTTTGTAACCCAAATCCAGCTTGCTGATCTGTGAAATAATCAGTTATGCAGCTTGAATTGTAACCCAACCAACTAAAAAGCAAACAACTTTAGAAATACAAAATAATTATACTGGGTAGATATTCTGCTTGGAAATGACAGTAAGGCATAAAGATGTGAGGTGGTTTCAGCACAAAGCACTTTTAATATGCAAACCAAATCTCTTTGTAGCTTTTTATCTATACCAGATACTAATCCAACAATTTTAGGCTTTTGGCCACCATCTGTAATTAATTCAATTCTATACTGAACTTGATATTCTTTAATAACTCTTTTCTAAAAATGCACTTGAAGTATTGACATTAACATTTTATTAAAAGCTCTGCAATATTTAAACTCTGTATACTAATTTTAAGAATCTAAAACTGGCTCAGTGCCTGTTACTCAGTGGTTAGGAAGCACATACACTGGGGCTGGCAGGTTTGAACCTGGCCTGGGCCTGCTGAACAACAATGACAACTATAACAAAAAAATAGCCAGGCATTGTGGCAGGCGCCCAGACACGCTTAAGCCCAAGAGTTTGAGGTTGCTGTGAGCCATAACACCATGACACTCTACCCAGGGTAACATAGTAAGACTCTGTCTCAAAAAGAAAACAAAAAACAAAAACCTAAAACTAAGATGGACTGAAAAGAGGACTCAATTTTTCCTAGGCATGCTTCAAATATTTTCATAAAATAAGTATAGTGTGTATACGTACATGTGTATATGTAGCCAAGAATTTATTTATACAAAAATCCAGTGGGTTGTTAAGTGCCTAATATCTACTAGACGTTGTGCAATTGATGCATTCAATGACCAGGGGAGGTAGTTTATAAAAACAACCATAAATTCTCCCTTCTACATCCCTGAAATGTGATGTTGCAGTTCTTCCCATCAAAAGGTAGAATCTATTTCCCTACCCCTTGCAACTTGGTTGGCCCTGTGACTAAGCACATGTGATGCAAACAGTGGCTTTAATTCTCCTGTACACTGGGGTTGCTCTCTCGCTGCATTTGTATCCTTAAGCCCACCATGTGAGTGAGCCTAACCTAGCCTGCTAAAGGCACATAGGAGCACCAGGGCTCTGCAGCCAACAGTCAATCGCATAAGGGAAGCCACCATCTAACCCACTGGCTGGCCCTAGACTCGGGGGCACGCCCAGAAGACATCAACTGAGCCACTCAGACCAGAATCACCCAACCGCAGAATCACAAGTTATATACAGGATTGTTTTAAGCCACTAAATTTGGAGGCAGAGTGCACAATTGTTATTAGCAAAAACTAATTGATTAAAATGGAGCAATGGTCAGCGTGGTGGCTCACGCCTATAATCCTAGTATTCGAAGAGGCCGAGGTGGGTGGATCTCTTGAGCTCAGGAGTTCAAAACCAGCCTGAGCAATAGCAAGACCCTGTCTCTACCAAAAATAGAAAAAAACAGCCAGTGTAGAAGCACATAACTATAGTCCCAGCTACTCGGGAGGCTGAGGCAAGAAAATTGCTCAAGCCCCAGAGTTTGAGGCTGCTGTGAACTATGATGCCATGTCACTCTACCAAAGGTGACAGAGTGAGACTCTATCTAAAAAAAATAAAACAAAATGGAGCAATGTTTCACAATTCAAAACATGACATTGAAACTAATTCTTATGCATGGACCTAGCTAGCACATTCTTATAAAGACAAGTCTCAATTTTATTTGCCCTGTTTGACAGACAAGACTGTTACTGAAAGCCTGCTAAGTGCACTGTGGTTGGGGAGAAACACTGAGGTTTATTCAGTGAACATTTCCTGAATATCCATTGCATGCCCAGGGCTCTCAGTCCCTGGGGTTATAGAGATGACTAAATAACTCAGGCTCTGCCCTCAGAATTCCTAAATCAAGGAAATGGAAAAACACAAGGGTAATCAGATGATTAAAATACAATCTGATAATGTTCATGAAGGAGCTAGGCATGCTGAGGTTGGGGTGGAAGAGAAAGGGAAAAGAGAGGAAAGGCACAGGGATCCTCTGAAAAAATAAGAGGAGTGGGGTGGATGTCACCAGGATGAGGGTCAAAGGAAGGCACCCAGGCAATGAGGCCACAGAGGCTCAACCAGGACCCTCCTGTAACGGCAAGTAGTTTCCTGTGACTGGAGCCCAGAGTGGCCAATGGGAAAGAAGCAGGTGTGTGGGGGTGAGTAGGGCCAAAAGGGCAGGAGGGACGGTGATGACCACCATAATGCACCTGGGGAGCCACTGAAAGTTGTTAAAGTGGGAGAGACAGTATGACACAATTTAGAAAGCGCAATTTGCTCTGCTTGCTAGTAATGAGAATGACCATAGGAAGATCAGTTGGAGTCAGGCAGACCAGAGGGTAAGCTGCAGCTGCACTAAATAACCAAGCAAAAGATATTTTGAAATAGAGGAATCTCCCCATGGCCCAGGAGACAGAGCAGCCAAATCCCTACCATACCTAAACTCAGGAGGGGTGTTTAGAGGGAGGCAAAAACAAACATAACTGTCGGGGCGTCAGGGAGGAGCAGGCTCCAGGATCACAGCCGATAGCTAAGTTTTGGACATTTTGAGTTTGGGGTGTCCAGGCAAACCTTGAATGGAAATGTACATTCAGTAATGGGACATGCTGCACTTTCCACAGATAAAGACACAGATTTGGGTGAAGAACACAAAAACATTACCCAAAAGCCTTTGTGGCTATGCCTTTGGGAAAGTACTGGTCTCCTCTGGGTTTCCACATCTGTAAAGTGAAGATATTACTTAGTACGTGACAGGGTTGTGGTCACACAAAATTATATTTAATAATGTTAAAGACAACAGTGGAAGGATGGCTTGAGCCCAGGAATTCAAGGCTGAAGTGAGCTATGGCCATACCTGAGAATTGCCAGTGCACTCACGCCTGGGCAACATAGTGAGACCTCATCTCTTAAACAAAAAAAGAAAAAGAAGCAGGCAAAGGCAGGCAAAGGATACTGACTAAAAATTATAAATAAATATAAACAGAATAAGACTGCAGGCAGACACTGCTTCAGAAAGCTGCTTAGTAATATATACCTACTCAGTCTTCTAAGTTCACCTGCAGTAATTCTTTCTCTGTGTATCCATCTTAAGAAAATAATACACTCTAGGCTGGGTACCTGTAGCTCAGTGGTAAGGGCACAGGCCACATGTTCCGGGGCTGGTGGGTTCAAACCTGGCCTGGGGCTGCTAAAAACAGAAAATAGCCGGGTGTTGTGGCAGCTGAGGCAAGAGAATCACATGAGCCCAAGAGTTTGAGGTTGCTGTGAGCTATGATGCTACAGCACTCTACAAAAGGTGCAAAGTGAGACTCTGTCTCACAAAAAAAAAGAAAAGAAAAAGAAAATAATACACTCTTAGAAGTTATGAAAATAATTTTACAGAACACAGAGAAGAGTTACATAAATTGTAGTAAATTTGTACCATTTAGTTTATAACTGGGTTAGTGGGTCAGTTAAGATGGGGATAAAAAGAGGATGTTCACAAACTACACCGACTATTAATAGAGATCAAATTATAGGAGAATTGGGGGGGGGGGTGTAACTTCCTTAATTGCAATAAATATATTTTACACATACATACCCTAAAACTCCCACCTGAAAAAAAAAATGAAAAGGAAATTGCAAAATATTTTACTGGGGGAAAATTTTTAAAGACTACTCACCTGGCTTTCAGTATCACTCACAACATGACCCCTACCTATTTTTCTGAAGATTCCTTTCTTATACTCTACACTCCAGCCAATCTGGATCCCCATACTGTTTTGCATTCTTCTACTTCCCACTCTCCCTGCCTTTCTCAAAGTTTTCCCTCTGCCTGGAATACTGCCTTTGGGAAATTAATACCCCACCCTTAACTTGGTAGGCCTGTCTATCAGAACACCACCACCCCTATCTACCCCTCAGGATGTTCTGACTGCCTGGATCTAATCTTAAATCTCATCTCTCTTACTAAACAGGGACCACGGCTTTGTGATTCCTTCAAGGCACTACTGTTTCATCCTAGGCCAAAAATACTTTTTCTAAGGTCAAAATTACAGACAAGCTTCAGAGGGTCTCTAAGCACCCTAAAATTATTGTAAAATCACGTGTGTGTTTGTGTACACAAACGTGCCTTTTTGAGAGAGGACACATACCTTTCCCCAGTTCTTAAATCTTTCAGATAACCTCCTTCCCCCCAAAAAAGTAATTTAATTCTCATTTGGTCCTTCTGTCCCATCCACTCTGAGGGATACATGTAGCTCAGCATCTTCTCAGTGCCTAGAAACAAGTCTTTCACAAAACAGGTATTAGATTGTTGAATTCAACTGGATAGAGTCAACGTGCATGTTGACATTTACCAAGAAAGGCAAAGTTTTAAAAAGAAAGAAGAAAAGGAAAACCCTTAACTCCTCCAAATTAAAGATGCTATCACACTCCAAATAAGAACAAAAGCGAAAGTGAAATTACTGTACTGTGTTTAAAACCTCAAGCCCAGCCTACGCTAGCAAGGCTAGCGTCGGGAACTAGGCAAGATCTTTTGCAGTCTTCAGTCTGCCCCTGACTCACTGCAATCTTGGGTAATAATTCTTTCAAACTCACTATACCTCATTTCCTATTTATGCAACCTGGAAAATAATTCTTGCCCTTTATCTACCAAGTAAGGAGGTTATAAGAAAAACAGATGACACACAAAATGCTTTCTGAACATTTCATTAGGCAGTCTTTACAAATCTTTTCCTCAGAGAGTCTGTGGTTGCAAAGGCCCACTCAGCTATAGTGGTTGTTTTGATGTCCTGCTTTCTTTCAGGTCTAAAATATTTCCAAATGTGCTCAAATTTAGCATTAATGGTAAAAAAAAAATCTTGGGCTGGAATGTACAGTAACCACACTCCAGAGCAGCATTTCTCAACAGTTTCTAACTCGTACTCCTATTTAGTGAGCATTAAAAAGTCTCACTCCTTTTCAAAATTTTGTATTATGGGGGGAAAAAAGGATTTTTTTTTTCTTTTCAAAAGTATACAATTCTAAAATAAACAATCCTCGGCAAAAAGTTAAAAAAAAAATAGAACTGAGTATTGATTTGCAACAATGCAATATCATGATAAATCTGCAATGTATTCTGCCAAGGTAAAAAAAAAAAAAAAACAGACCAAAAAGATCACATGGCATGCAACCCACCCACATAAGACTCTGGAAAGGCAACCCAACCTATATGACAGCAAGTAGAGGAGCAGTTCCTGGGCATGAAGGAGCAGGGAGGGGCCCTAGGAAACTTTGCAGGGAGCAGTGACATGTTCCTTAACTGGATTGTGATGTTTTCACAGTAGACTATGTACACCTACATCAAAACTTGCCAAATACGTAGTTTATTGAATGTCAAGTAAATATTAATAAAGCTGCTTTTAAAAATGCTATTATGCCATTGAATTTCCTTTTTCAAGGCTCATACCTGTATCCCAGCACTCTGGGAGGCCTAGGCGGATGGATTGCTTGAGCTCAGCAGTTCAAGACCAGCCTGAGCAAGAGTGAGACCTCGTCTCTAAAAATAGCTGGGTGTTGTGGCAGGTGCCTGTAGTTCCAGCTCCTTGGGAGGCTGAGGCAAGAGGATCGCCTGAGCCCAAGAGTTTGAGGTTGCTGTGAGTTATGATTATACCACGACACTCAACCCCAGGATAACTGAGTTAGACTCTGTCTCAAAAAAATAGGGCAGTGCCTGTGGCTCAGTGGGTAGGGCGCCAGCCCCATATACTGAGGGTGATGGGTTCAAACCCGGCCCCTGCCATACTGCAATTTATAAAAAGCTGGGCATTGTGGCAGGCGCCTGTAGTCCCAGCTTCTTGGGAGGCTTAGGCAAGAGAATTACCTAAACCCAGGAATTGGAGGTTGCTGTGAGCTGTGACACCAAAGCACTCTACCGAGGGCGATAAAATAAGACTCCATCTTTAAAAAAAAAACAAACAAAAACCAAGAATTTCCTTTTCGAAACCATAACCTTCTCTACCCTGTCCCCAGCGTTGTAATAGTGAGTGGGACCAGACCACCTAGCCCATCCCTCATTCATTCCTGAGCCCCCAGGACTGAGCACAGTCATCGACCTGACATTCAGTACTCCTTTCCCCAGAGGCCTGGCCATTTCCTGCCCCAGGACCTGTTCTCTGCTCTCCCTGGAAATGACCTCTTACTTCCTTCGCCTCTTCTCCATTCCAGATGTAGCTCAGGAGTCTTCTTCACAAGCTGCCCTGGCCTTGACCTCAAGCCCCTCCTCCCGCACCCGCAGCTGCCAGCATGTTTGTAGTAGTTGCCGTTCACCACATTGCACTGATTTTGACTATTTAGGCTTCTAATCACCCTCATGAGACTGTAACAACCTAAAGGGATTCCTAACCTTTTTGTGTACCTTGGACTCCTTTGGAAGCCTCCTAAAGCCTTTGCAGAATAAAGTAAAATACACAGGCATACGCAGAAAATGAATTATGAAATACAGTTATCAAACTATTAACATTAGAACACATATTCGATGTAACCACATATTGCCTTTTTATTGATATATTAAATAACAAAATCAAGTCGTAAGTCAAATGATTACCGTTTTTTTCAAAGTAGTGATATGTATAAGCAACATTTTAAGAGAGCTGTGACAGCTATAATAGGCTGTGAAAATACGTGTGATTTCCTGATGACAGCCACAGGTATAGCTAATACTACTGCGGCTTGCCATTACCATTCATAACTGAAGGAAATACTGCATTGCTCTTAAAAGTTTGTGAAAATGTAATTTTTCCCATGTGAGTTCACAGGGCCCATGAATTCCACCAAGGACAAGGCCCCTGGATAAGAATGACTGTTTAGAGAATCTGTGTTCCCAGCCTGATCAAAAGCAAAAGCAAGATCCTGTTTCTACTCAAAATAAAAAAAAAAAAACTAGCCAGGTGTTGTGATAGGCGCCTGTAGTCTCAGGTACTTGAGAAGCTGAGGCAAGGCCATCCCTTGAGCCCAAGTATTGGAGGTTGCTATGATACCATAGCACTCTATCCAGGGCACACAGTGAGACTCTGTCTCAAAAAAAAAAAAAAAAAAAAGAACCTACTACATCCTATCTATCCCTGGATTCTCAAGGCTCTCAGCACATGGCAGGGATGAGGCTTAATAGACCAGCTGCAAAAGAATGCAGTAAAATAACAGTAACAATATTAAGTATAAATTCACAGCCAAAGATAAACAGTGTCCTGCTAATAACTGCTACCATTACTACTTGGCTTGCACCAAAGTATACTTTGGAAAATGGTTCACTGACTACCAAGGAACTTCAAATACATCCACCTGGTGGAATTCCCTGGCCACCTCATTTACATATTCTTCAATTCTTTAAAGGAGTAACACAAAACCATAAAGACTGGGGACATTTAGAGGAGGAAGTCCATTCTTCCCTTACTATGACTTCACCTTGTAATATGTTACCTTCAAATAGATCATGTAGTTCTCTAAATACTTGAGAAACATAAGAAATACCCTTCGCTCAATCTTTTTTTTCCCATTGCAGCAGTGAATAACGCAAGATGTTTCATGCCAACCACGGCCCCCTCTCTTCATATTACTAAATACTTCCTTTCTTCTCTCTTTGTTGTTGCAGTTAGTGTTGAGAACATTTCATAAGAGTATGAGAATAATGAAATAAGTTCAAGTAAACTGAAGTAACGATGAAGCACTTACAGAGTAAAAAGTCCTGTTCCTTGTGAATTTGCACATGACCTTCTTTAGTCTTATGGCTGCACATGGGACCACCCACTCCTGGGCCCAGGCAGTCTGTGCAAGCCCAGGCCTGTCTCCATCCTGCAGGCGGCCCTGGAAGAAAGAGGCAACTCCTCTGCCTCCTCTGTCTCCCCTTTACCATTAGCATTCACCGTGAACTGGTATCTTCCAGCACAATTCTAAAGAGTTAAGGTGAGTTAAAAAAAAAAAATCTTAAAATCTCTTTATTCCTCTTACCTAAGAAGTTTAGAAGCTGCTCTTTCCCTACCTCAGTCAGGCAAATTCAAAAGATCATTGAGCAAGTATATTGGTCCATCCACATCCCTACCCTGTTGTAGTTCTAAACACTTGCAACATTAAAAATGAGCTCTACAAAAACGAGCAGCTTTGGAAACCGAGTTGTGGCTTATAGCCTGAATGAGAATTTGTATAATTCCCAGGTCCCTAAAAGAGAAGGTGCCCCAATTATGAAGAGACTTGGCATCTCCTCTGGTTCCCAGGGGCCACGGCTGAGCCTGGCTGACTAGCAGGGCGTCTTGCACACTGCAGAAATGTGCATGTCCTCCAGTTTCACTCTCTCACCACCTTTTTACCTTTGGTTTATAAGCATAAATGGATCTCATCTTGAAAGCAGTAACAACCACCTTCACACCACCAAAAGTTACCAAACTACTGCTCTATTATCTCTGTGTTCTAACTTCTTAAGAGAGCAGTGCACAGTCCATGTCTTCACTTCCTCCCTCTGATTCTCTCCTCTAAGCCCTCTGAACTTTGTTTCGAGCAGCCACTCTGTGAACTGGACTGCAATTTGTTCATTGTAATGAATTAAAGACCTCGTCATTGCCAATCCAAGAGGATTTTGAGCCCTGGGTTTGGAGAATCGACATTCCCCTCCACCCAGAAACAGCCTGTTCTGGTTCTTCCCTCCCTCTCAGTTTCTCCCGCATTTTCTTTGAATGCCAGTGTTGCTAATTTAGTCCTATTTCCTCACTTAATCTAGCCATTCTCCTTAGGAGATCTAATTCATAGGAGCTTAAGCTTTTTTGCTCACACATCTCCTAAATTTTTTTTTTTTTTTTTTTGAGACAGAATCTTACTCTCTTGTCCCCAGTAGAGTTCCCCAGTGTCATAGCTCACAGCAACCTCAAACTCTTGGGCTCAAATGATTCACTTGTTTTGGTCTCCTGAGTAGCCAGGACTACAGCGAGTGCTGTTGCCTGCCACAATGCCCAGCCATTTTTTAGAGACAGGGTCTCATTTTTGCTTAGCCTGTTCTTGAACTTGTGAGCTCAAGCAGTACACCCACCTCAGCCACCCAGAGTGCTGGGATTACATGTGTGAGCCACTACGCCCGCTCCCTCCCCCCACCTTTTTAAAAGAGATTTCACTCTGTCGTCCAGCCTAGAGAGCAGTGGCAGAACCATAGTTCACAGAAGCCTCCAACTCCTGAGCTCAAGCTATTCTCTTGCCTCAGCCTTCTGAGTAGTTGGGACTACCAGCATGGATCACCACTCTAGCTAATTTTTCTTACTTTTTGTAGAAACAGGCTCTCACTATGTTACCCCAGGTGGTCTTGAACTCCTGGGCTAAAAGGATCCTCCTTCCTCAGCCTCCCAAAATGCTGGATTTTATAGGTGAGAACTGCTGAGCTTAGCCATAATTTTTTTTAAATCCCAAATTGAAGCAGTTGTAAGAGCCTAGTTTATAGTGTTTTATACATGCATACATGTATGAGATCTTCTTTAGTAGTCAGAATAGTACATCATTCTTATTTCTCTTTTAACTCCTAATTTCTTTCTTTCTTTCTTTCTTTTTTTTTTTTTGAGACAGAGTAACACTATCTCACCCTTGGTACGAGTGCTGTGGCATCACAGCTGACAGCAACCTCTTACTCTTGGGCTTAAGCAATTCTCTTAATTGCTTACCTACCAAGTAGATGGGACTACAGGCACCCACCACAATGCTCAGCTTTTTTGTTGTTGTTGTTGTAGTTGTCATTGTTGTTTAGCTGGCCCAGGCCAGGTTCGAACCCTCCAGCTTCCGTGTATATGTATATGGCTATGCTATGGGTGCCAAGACTAACTCCTACTTTCATTCCACTTACCCCACAGATATTTTAACAGATTTTTTTTTTTTTTTTTGAGACAGAGTCTTACTTTGTTGCCCTTGGTAGAATTCTATGGCATCACAGCTCACAGCAACCTCAAACTCCTTGGGCTTAAGTGATTCACTTGCCTCAGCCTCCCAAGTAGCTGGGACTGCAGGTGCCCACCACAATGCCTGGCTATTTTTTGGTTATTGTTGTCAATGTTGTTTAGCAGGCCCTGGCCAGGTTCAAACCCACCAGCCCTGGAGCATTTTTATGACTCTACAAAGAAATCTTCACCCATTAGCAGTCACTCCCCATTTCTCCTCAAACAACTCACCTAGCCCTAAGCAACCACTAATTTACTTTCTGTCTCTATAGATTTGTCTTTTCTGGACATTTCATACCCATGGAATCATACAATATGTTATCTTTTGTGTCTGGCCTCTTCCACTCAGTGTAATGTTCTCAAGGTTCAGCCATGTCGCAGCATGAATCAGTACTCATTCCTTTTATTGTCCAATAATATTCAGATGTATAGATACACCATGCTCTGTTTGTCCATTCATCAGTTGGTGGATATTTAGGTTGTTTCTGCCTTTTGGTTATTATGAGTAATGCTGCTGTAAACATTTGGGTGCAAGTTTTTGTATTGCCCACAGATATTTTTTCGAGAGTCTTAACTTTGTTGCCCTTGGTAGAGTGCTATAGTGTCATAACTCACAGCAGCTTCAAACTCTCAGGCTCAAGCAATTCTCTTGCCTCAGCCTCCTAAGTAGCTGGGACAACTGCAAGTGAGCTGCTGTACCAGGCCTCGCCCAGAGATTTTTAAATCAAATTTATGTTTATGCTTCAAACCCTTTCATATATCTCATCTATAGAACAATGATAAAATTTAAAATTTAAACTAATGATATAAATTAAAATTTAAATTAAATAAAATATAAAATTTAAAATAAAATAAATTCTATGGGCTGGTAGCTCATACCTGTAATCCTAGTACTCTAGGAGTCCGAGGTGGGTGGACTGCTTGAGCTCATGAGTTCAAGACCAGCCTTAGCAAGTAACCCTCTCTCTACTAAAAAAAATAGAAGAAAATAGCTGGGCATTATGGTGGGCACCTGTAGTCCCAGCTACTTGGGAGGCTGAGACCAGAAGATCTCTTGAGCCCAAGAGTTTAAGGTTGCAGTAAGCTATGATCCTATGGCACTCTACCCAGGGCAAAAGAGTGAGGTTGTTTAAAAAAAAAAAAAAAAAAGAAGAAGAAGAAGTTTTTGTATACCTTTGGGCGCATAAAAAAATTCTCCCAGATTAAATAGTAGTAAATTCCAATTAATCAAAGTATCAAAAGCTATACTATAGACTCTGACAATTATAAAGATAAATGTGAAATTTTATCAGAAATACATCCTTTAATCAATGAACTGGGTTTCTTTTCCAATTATTAAGTCATGACTTTATGGATGACTTATTATAATGAAACAGTTTGGTATAATGGTATTACTATATCTTATAGATGCAGTCACTAAGAAATTCTTTTCACATAAATAAAAGAAGGAATGAAAATAGTCCAGCTACAATAATGTCACTCAAGTTTCTAAAATCCTTGCAGTTCATAGCCCCCAAATCACTTTGTAATCTATCACGAAAAATTATATTCAATTGGGCCTAATGGTATGCACCATAGTTCCCTAGCTACTCAGGAGGCTAAGGCAGAAGCATGGCTTGAGCCCAGAAGTTCCAGGTTGTAGTGTGCAATAATGGTATAGCCACTATACTCTAGGCTGGGCAATATAGCAAAACCCCCACCTCATTAAGAAAAAAAAAATTATGCTTAGGTCTCTCCTCAAATATGTTGAAAGCAAATAGCCAAAACCTCTGAATTGTAAAAGGAAATGTTACTCGACCCTGCTCATTCACTTTCTCATACCTGCATCAATTTTGGAATTAACCCCTATGTTTGAAGTTTGAGAGTTTTTTTTTTTTAACCTTTACCCCCTCACCCCTTTTTTTGAGACAAAGTCTCACTTTGTTGCCCTCTGTAGAGTGCTGTATTGTCACAGCTCACAGCAACCTCAAATTCTTGGGCTCAAGCGATTCTCTTGCCTCAGCCTCCCAAGTAGCTGGGACTATAGGCACCGCTATGATACCTGGCTATTTTTAGAGAGAAGGTCTTACTCTGGCTCAGGCTGGTCTTGAATCTGTGAGTTCAGGCAATCTACCCACCTCGATCTCCACTAAGATTATAGGCGTTGGGCCACCACGCCCGGCCTTTTTTTAACCTTCCCCAAAACATATTATAGTAAGATTGTGGGTAAGCAAGAGGTATGCCCTTTCCCTATGAATTAGGAGATGAACCTGTTCTCAAGATAATCCATTTCAGAAAAGCGTGCATGTATAAATGGTAAAGATTTGAAAATTGCTTTCCTCCCCAGAATCACTGATTCAATTTACAATGTCTTGATTCTCAATTCCACCACTCCAGCTAGTCTCTTACTGAGCCTGACCCTGTAGCTTGCAGTGTACTTCTTGGTCAGCCCTCTACCAAGGTCTCACTTTGATCTAATCCTCCCCAAATGTAGCGTCCTCCCATATTCCCAGGCATCCTGGTCCATTCTATTCACCACCCTGCTGCCAAATCAACATCATACACAAGCAAATCCCATCAAATCACTGCCTAACTTAACTCCTTCACTGGTGCTCAAAATCTATCTTAACCCATTCCATGTAAACAGTGAAGCCAGATCCCCTACAGGGAAATGACACAAGCTCTCAGCCTCTGACCCTCTGTAGCCAGGTCAAGAAGTGCCAGACTTTAAGGAGACAGGTCAAGTTAGTGGTTAGAATGGGATTCTGGAATGGGACTGCCTGGGTTAAAATAAAGGAAGATATTCACAGGAATCTTTGACCTCTTTGAACCCTTATCTTCATCTGCTAAGGATAATACTACTGTCTTTCTTTAAAAGGTGTAAAGATTAAGTGAGATGATGTATGCAATTTGCTTAGCATGGTGCTGGATACATGGTTAAGTAGAGTAATACCTCAATAAATCTTAGCTGCCATCCTCATCCGCCTCATGAAATATACTCTCAAAGTCTTCAGTTGAGCCCCTTCCAAGTTAGGGAGCCCATTTTTCCAGCCCCACCTCCAGCCTCTCCACTACTCTTCTTCATAGACTCTCCAAGCCACACCACTTACTATCATCACCCCACCCCACAAGCAGGCTTCCACATGCCTTGGTCTTTGCACTCCCCCTTTCTCCACCTAGAATTCTTTCCCTACCATCTGCTGGTGAATGCCACCTTCAGAAGGCCTCACTGGTTACCCTATCTCAAGACCCCACTGCTGCTCATTTCCTTTTTCTAGAACTCACAACATTGCAGGGTCCCAAAGCTCAGTCCTTTGATTCTCTGATGTCTATCAATACTTCTTTTATGATATCTTTGTCTCCAGGCTTTAAATATTTATATGCTGGCAATTTATAAATGTGTGTCAACAGACCATACCCCTCTTTTTCTACTTTTTAATCTCCACTTGGATATCAGGTGGACATCTCAAACTTAACATGGGCAAAATGAATGCCTGGTGTTTCCCCAAATCTTCTCCATTTGCATATCTCTCACCCATCCCTGGTGTTGGCAATTCCATCCTTCCAGCTACTCATGCCAAAATCCTGGAGTCAATCCTTGATTTCTCTTTTCTACTCACAGCCCATATCCAACCTGGGGATAAATCCTATAAGTTATCCCTTCAAAATATTTCCAGACTCTGGGCTCAGCACCCATAGCTCAGTGGTTAGGGCGCTGGCCACATACCCCAGGGCTGGCAGGTTCGAATTCGGCCCAGGCCTGATAAACAACAATGACAATGACGACAACAATGACAAAAAAAATCACCTGGTGTTGTGGCAGGCGCCTATAGTCCCAGCTGAGGCCAGAGAATCGCTTAAGCCCAAGAGTTTGCGGTTGCTGTGAGCTGTGACACCATGGCACTCTACCAAGGGTGACATAGTAAGACTTTCTCAAAAACAACAACAGCAACAAAAAACCAACCAACAAAGTACTTCCAGGATCTGCTCACTTCTTCCCCTCTATGCTGTCACAAATCCTGCTCTGAGCAATAACAACTCTTGTCTGGATTACTCAACAGCCCCTAATTGGTCTTCCTGCTTCAAACCTGTCCCTACCAGTCTATTCTCAACATAGCAGTCAAAGTGGTATTTTAAAACTCTGAGTCATGACCAGGCACTGTGGCTTAGCCTATATTCTCACCACTTTGGGAGGTTTGAGAGGTTGAGGCAGGAGGCCTCAAACTCCTGCTTGAGGCCAGGAGTTCAAGACTAGACTGGACAACACAGTGAGAGGAGGGAAGAAAAGAGGGAGGGAAGGAAGAAAAAAAGTAGCCGTGCATGGTAGCATGTATTTGTAGTCCCAGCTACTCAGGAGGCTTAGGCAGGAGGATCACTTGAGCCCAGGAGTTGGAGGCTGCAGTGAGCTAAGATGAGGCCACTGTACTTCAGCCTGGGTGACAGAGTGAGACCCTATCTCTTAAAAAAAAACAACTCTCAGTCACATCATGTTCTTCTCTCCTGAATATCCTGCAATGGCTCCACATTTTTCTCGTGGCTAAAACCCACAGTCCTTAAGACGACGCTAAGTGGTCTGAATCCTTCTTCTCTTGCCCAAGCCCGCGGGGCTAGTTCAGCAGGGACCTAGGATATGGAGCTGAGAGAGTGAAAAAAGGGAACAAGAGGCAAGAAGAACGGGGAGCAAGACAGGATTCTGATCAAGCTCCCCAAAACTTTATTTTTTAACAGCTATTTAAACACAAGCGGAGGGGAGAGGTATGCTCAGAGGTATGAGAGGGTGGGGAATTCCCGGAGCAGGTGTGCTAATCCAATGGTCAGGATGTTTTTCTTGCCTGCCTGGTTGTAATTAATTTATTGTAGTATTTTTCTGGAGAAAACTCTTTTTTTAAGATTTGGCTCCCGGCATTCTCTCACCTCACCTTCTGCCACTTTCTCACTCACTCTGTTCCAGCCATACTCGCTTTCTTCCTGTTTCTGGATCTTGCCAGGAGGCTACTTCCAGTTTTGCCTTAGCTGTTTCCTCTGCTTGAGAACCTCTTTCACTGAGATCCCTGCAGGGCTCACTCATTCAGCAACTTCAAACCTTTGCTCAAATCTCTTGTAAGAACAGCTCTGACATGAACCAGGCACCTGACAGAGGCACCTGACCCCAGAGCATCCCTCCTCCTACGTGGTCCGCCTGGATGCACAGTCTCTGAAGTTAGACCTGGACCTCTGAAGAAGTGGGAATAAAGAATTCACTTTGCTGAGCACTTCCTCTGGTCCCATGCCAGGCCCTAAGCAAAGGAGCCATCCTAGTTTTGCAGGGATTAAATCAATTGTTGCAGATCACAAAGCTGGTTAACAGTGGAGATCAAAACCCGCGTGCGCCAGTGCCTCTGCTGCCACACGCTGTAGGACATTGTAGAGCTCCGTGTTCTCGTCCTTCCCAGCACAGGCCTTTAGCAACCAAAGCCCAATTCCAGGTCTGCTCAGGGAGTGGAACAATGAAAGGCAGTTAGTTAGGGCTTTTTTTAAGCCCTAAGCCCTTTCGCCAAGTCATTGTTTTATGTCACTCAATCTAAACTAGAAATAAAAACAGATTAATACATTGTACATTTTCATCTTCAGGTGTCTATTACCTACCATCAAAAATAGCTAAGAGCAGAAAAGTGTATTAACTCAGAAACTTTCTCTGGACCCACTGGGCTCCTAAATGCAGCCTTTCTGCTCTGTCTTCTAGGCCTTTCTTCTCATCCCTTTCCACCCCATGCCACCTCTTCCCCCTCTAATTGTTCACTGAGAGCCAGCAATAAGTCCAACTTTCTGTACTTAGCATTACTTGTCAGAGATCAGTCGTCATTTTTTTTTTTTTTTTTTTTTTTTGCAGTTTTTGGCCAGGGCTGGGTTTGAACCCTTTCAGCCACAGGCGCCACCCGATCAGTTGTCATTTTTATGAGCAAGGAGGCAGTCTCCACAGCAGCTAATCACCAGGGGGTTAAAGTCATTCCCTGCCAAGTTCAAATTCCCACTCTGCTATGGAACTGATTTGGTCTCCTTCAAGTATTTAATACTGAAGTTCCTACTTTATAGGGGATAGTAAGTATGGAGTGATACAAAGTGATTGCAAAGTGAGTCAAATGCATTAAAGCCCTAGCCAGACTCTGCTATAGAAGTTAGCTCCTCCTCAGTGCTGTGTCCATAAGGGATCAAGGCACTCCCCATTCATGACGCCAAACACTGGAGGAAGACCACGCTCACTGGTTCTACAGTAAATTTCCACCTTGTAAAATGTCCTAGAAGGTTTGTTAGCACTGGTAAGCTTTCTGACTTCCCTATCAGAGAAGTGTTGCATTCTCTTTAGCCCCAACACTTACAGGAAAACATTTTCATGTTATAAAAATAAAATAGTTCTAAGAACAAATTATTCTGACTTTTGTCTTTATCTATAATCCACATTCCTAGCAAGAGTTTTAAAAAATGTTCCTTTTGATTATAAGGAAACCAGCTTTCTGCCACTTCCTCTATTGATAACAGTTGTAACATCTCACTGTCTGGTCAATTACAGGATAGAAATAGGAAAACAGACTTCCTAAAAGTGGAAGTAAATTTAGACATCAACTCTAAATATCTGGTTCATTATATATTTTTGTTAGTAATTCTTTAAAAGGAAATGAATTCAAGAATCTTAATTATGCAAAACGTCAGGATTAGGGCAAAGACCAATTTTCTCCTTTTTCCAAACACTGCAAGACAAGTGCTTTGCCATCTATAACCATTTTATTTTCTAGGAATAGCAAGAAATAGTTGCAGAATTTCACAAACAAATCATCGACTAGAAAAGACGTCAGTAGATTATTAGAAATCTCTAAAAAAACAAGTGTTAAAGTACACAGAAGTTATTAAGTACCTATGCACTATCCTATTTCCAGTTTTCCTATTTATATTCAAATAATAAGATGCCAGATAGTTGCTCAGAGTGATTTTCTGCAGTACTTTTCCTAGGTGCAAAATGTTTGACCCTGCAAAGCCTAGGTGACTCAGCACATTCAAATTGCAGAGCTCAGGTTTACAAGATAGACATGTTCCTCCACTCTTGCAAATACTGCTGAGAAGATACTAGGAGTTTAGTTTAGTTTTGTTTTGTTTTGTTTTTTAAGATTTGAAAGGTCATTTAAACATGTCTCTTTGGCAAAAAAAAAAGAAGAAGAAGAAGAAAAGAAGAACAACAAATACAGACTGGAAAAAAGAAAAATAAGATTGTCATAAAAACAATTCTGACGGCCAAAAAGAGTTTTGTACTTAAGTACATTAGCATTTAAATTGCCCCAGTGGGACAGGGAGGAAATGCCGACCCACGAATGCTAAAAAGGTGGGAAAGTTAGTAAGGTTTGCACCTTTTTTCTCCTATTGTTTAAGTGGAGCCAGTTTTTTTCCCTAGCTGGATAAATAGACCACAGGGAAGGTGAAATGGGCATTGCGAAAGGTAATATTGTTTACTAAAAGGAAAATAAAGTAATTTTTTTAACTTATAAAGACAATAAGGTGAGAAACTGAGATTATTGACCACTATTTTTTTCTAGTGGTGTGTACACTAGTGATTCCCAAACCTTGCAGATTACCAAAGCCACAGTGAGAGGTCTTCATGTATGTAGAGTTACGGTTCCCGTCCTGTCCCAGATTCTGATTCATTAGGTTTGGGGATGGAGCCCACAAATCTGTAAAATATTCATCCAAGTGATTCCGATACACAGGCTTGGTTTGGGAATCAGACATGAATCACATTGCCTCCCAGCTCAATTGTAAATTGCAGATGTAAAAAGGTAAAGGGTAGTTTAAAACTTATGAAGATCTATCTTCATATGTTAAAACTCACAAATACTGGTAATAATTTAAATTCTTAACATCTTTTTTCTTCAAGACAACTTCTTGCTCTGTCTCCTGGGCTAGAGGCTAGAATACAATGGCCTTATCACAGCTCACTGCAACCTCAAATTTCTGAGCTCTAGCAATCCTTCTACTGCCTCCGCCTGCCAAGTAACAGGGACTTAGGTCTGTGCTAACAAGCCTGGATAATTTTTGTATTTTTTTTGTGTGGAGACAGAGTCTTGTTCTTGCTCAGGTTGGTCTCAAACTCTCGGCCTCAAGAGGCCTTCCTGCCTCAGCCTCCCAAAGGGCTAGAATTACAGGGCATGAACTATACCACCATGCCCAGCCAACTGTCTTAACTTCTGAAATTCCCAATGAAATCCTAACTTTAAAAAGTTATTCTAGAACATGACCTTGCCTTCTAGTTCCTGTTTATAGTGATGAGCTATACATATCTTTGTGCCTGAAACAAAGACAAGATTCCTTCTCCAGGCCCTGTGACTGTTAATTTCCTTCAATTCATTCACATAATCTTCACAGTATACCCTGCAAGTAGCTAGTATTGATAGCCCCATTTTACAGATGCAGAAGTGCAGGTTATGGGAACTATTCAGTAGTAAAGGGCATACTTAAACAGAGGACTTTTTTGTTTTGTTTTGTTTTGAGACAGTCTCACTTTGTCACCCTTGGTAGAGTACCTTGGTGTCATAGCTCACAAAAACCTCAAAACATTGGGCTCAAGCAATTCTCTTGCCTCAGCTTCCCAAGTAGCTGGGACTATAGGCATCCGCCACAACGCCCAGCTATTTCTAGAGATGGGGTCTCCCTCTGGCTCAGGCTGGTCTCAAACCTGTGAGCTCAGGCAATCCACCCACCTCAGTCTCCCAGAGTGTTAGGATTAAGGCATGAGCCACCATGCCTGGCTTAAATAGAGATTTGATTCTCATGCTGGGTTGTCTGTGACAAAAAGCTGGTTTTGTTGGTTGATTGGTTATTTGAAGAAATGTATAGGCCTGGTATTACATAATCTTCCCTACATGTAGCAAACAACTGACAGACTTGGGCATCTATCAGGTGGGGGGGGAGGGACAGATACAAAGATAATCAATAGCTCCCTACTCTGTAAGTACCCTTCCCAGAACTCTACAAGGTAGCAAAAAGGCAGAGAAATCAACTCCATGAGCTTCTCCTGGACTTTGCTCACTTAACTGTCCCATTGTCTCCAGGAGCACACTCTCAGTTGTCTGAACTGTCACATCCCTGCTTCTGATTCAGAAATGTGTTCACTCAAATTATAGGCCCAGAATGCTCTGAAGAATGCAGGTAGGAGTGGCTATCTGGGACTGCCTTTGAAAGCCTTCACAGAGAATGTAGCTTATGAGCTGAATGGTGAAGGATGAAAAAGATCTCACCAGGCAATAAGGAGAAAGGGAAACAATAGTAGTTTCTAGGCAGAAGAGTCACAGAATCTAATTTGTATTTAAGTAATACTTGCACTGGAATGGAGAAGGGGCTGTGTATAAGTACAGGGTTTGACAGAGCAGATTAAAAGCTGTTTCAAGATTGCAGGCTGGATCCAGCCCAAACTAAAGCCATGATCCTGCAGTTAAAGGAGTGACCTCACCGGGGAAATCTCTGAGGTTCTGGGCACAAGCTTTGGAGTCAGGTGGGCTGAATGCTAGCTCTTGACCTCTAGCTATGACTGTTAGGCAAGTCTTTACCTTCTTTAAAACCTCACCTGGTTTATTTTACATGCCCCCTGTGTCACTGTGCAAATGAAATGAGATCATGTTCATCTGCACAAGGTTCCCACTCAATCAGTCATAACAACAGTGGTGATGACGATGACACGCCAGTGGCTAACTGGCTCTCAGGGTAAGTGAGAGAAGAGTACAGGACATCTCCAAGGTTCCTAAATAGGTGAGTACAGGCATACACAGTCCACCAGTCTAGGGGCACAGAATTACAGGTGTGAGCCCACCCCCTTCTCAGACTTTTAAGTATATTATCCCATTTAATCCTTATAACAACCCAGTAAGGTAGGTACTGTTTTATCCCCACATTAAAAATAAGGAAACCTGCTGGGGGCTGTGGCGGACGCCTGTAGTCCCTGCTACTCAGGCAAGAAAATCATTTGAGCCCATGAGCTTGAGGTTGCTATGAGCTATAACACCATAGCATTCAACCCTAGGGCAAATGAGTGAGACTTTTATCTCCAAAAACAAAAACAAACAAACAAACAAAACAAAAAGGAAACCTAACCACAGAGAAGTTAAGTAACCTGCCCAGACAGCTCTTAGAGTAAACTGGCAGAGGAGACCCTCACTCAAGAAGTCTAGGTCTAGACAAAGCCCATGCTCTCACCCACTGCACTCACTGCCCCTCACTGGCGGTGGTAAATGCTCAAGAGAAAATGAGTTCAAAAAGGAAGATGCAATCAACAATGTACATGCACAACAGAGGTAAAGAACACAAGTGCTATCTGGAAATAATAAGTGCTTGGTATTTGTTTGCTATGTTGTTACTTAAAGCATGGCAGCTTCGTGGAGAATTGGCCAGAAGCCCCAAATTTAAATGCCAGCTTCACTATTTACTAATGCTGTAAACTGGGAACAAGTAATAACCTCTATGAACCATAATTTTTTTTTATCTGAAAAACAGGTCTAACACAACTCAAAAACTACCTTTTAACATAAAGAGATATAATATAACCCACACATATCCCAGTCTCTAGCTGACAATGTTATCTTCAACAGCTGCCTGACACTGGGGAAAGGTCCCTATTGCAGCTAGCACACAGTGACTTTTTGATAAAAAGCTAACCTCAGAGGAGGTGTAGCATTAAAAACAGGATACTTGAGGTGACAGTCTACAAACTATGTTAGTCTGAGAAAATATCTTGGAGGGGTGAAAAAAATGACTTTTATAACTCCAACTTGTCTTACCAATTCTTGAGGAAAATTAAATTTATTTCATGTGCCATTGTGAAATTTAGCTCAGATACACAAACAGGAAAGTTAATTTTACTACAGCTCAGTTCAATCCAAAGTGACTTCATCAGCAAGGACAGTCTTCTTCTGTACAATAGAGTATTGTCCCTTGTGAGGTAGAAACAAAAACAGCAACATGAAAGAAAATTAGCTTGTGGAAAGAACAGGAGCCAAGATCCCAAAGTGCCGGGTTAAGTGCCTTAAGAGGCACCACCAGCATGCTATGATGGTCCAGAAAGATCGCTCTCAGCCAGCAGGATCAAGGATGACTACTATGAAGAGAGGACTTGATCACAGCTTTAAAGGGCTTTGAAGGGCAAACTACGGTTTCCTGTGGTGGCTTTGGAAGAAAGCATCAACACAGCCTTGAGAGGCATGGCTCTGCCTGCCTTTGTCTCTACACCATCCACCACCCTCCTAGCCCCGACCACCAGCCACAAGGGCAGCTCTGTTCTTTAGTCCTCTGGGGCCACTACTACATGCAGGCATCTGCACTTGCTCAGGATCAGAAATACTTCTGGTTTGTGAATGAGCTTCACACTGCTGGTCTCAAGAGGCATGTAACCGCCTCTGCAAAACTCTCCCTGAGCACCTGCCCCTCGAAGGTTCCCACCTGAAAATGCCTCAAGTCCACCGCCATCCCCACCATCACCAAACTCACACTCAACACTCTATTTTTCTTATTTATTTAAATCTATGGAAAATTACCTTGTTAAATTTACTGGTTTATTTTCTTCCCATCTCCACCCTCTGCTAAAAATTTTAAGTTCTGTAAGTGCCTAGATACACGTATTGTCTTTTTCACCCTTGCATTCCCAGCACCTGGCAGGAAGTAAAGAGCTCAATAAATATTTATTGAAACGGTACAGGAACACAGAAGCACATGATCAAGTTGCAGAGGCAGAGAAGTAAAAGCTGAGTTTGGGAAAGTGGTGAATTGTTCATTTTGGTCCAGCTAGGCACAGACAGAAGAGGCAAGATCAGGGCTTGCAAAGGACCTGGCACCATTTGGACGAGTAGACAGTGGAGAGCCTCTGAAAATGTTTGACCAGGAGAATGCCCTAAACAGAGCTTTCATTACAGAGGATTAACCGGACAACTGTGAACAGGACGGACTGAAATGAAGCTAGTAAGTCTAAGGGAAACCCATTTGTTAGCCCCTAAAATTGGCAAAGATTAAGACGTCAAACAAAGCCCAATGTAGTGGCTCGTGTCTGTAGTCTCAGCTAATCCAGAGGCAGAGGCAAGAGGATCACTTGAGCTTAAGAGTTTAAGTTCAACCTGGGAAGTACAGAAAGACCCCCATCTCTGTATTTAATAAAGTTAAATAAATAGCTGACAAGTGCTGGGAGTATTTGTGGGAAAACAGTTTTCAAATAGTTGAAAATCATTTTTTGGTGACTGATTTGGTAATATCTCTTAACATCTAAATTGTGCATATTCAAAATGTAGCAAGTCTGCATCTGTGTATGTGTATCAAGACTAAGAAACTTTTGCCTATATCCAACATATACAAAAATAATACAAGCATTTAGTTTATATTAGTGAAAAGGTTTAAACAATCACATACCCACTAATGGACTTATACATAACATGTGGCATTATTCATACCATGAAATGTCAGGCAACAAATAAAAACAATGATTATATACACATAACAATGTGGATAGATCTTAAACATAATATTCAGGGCAAGTAAGCAAATCACAGAACAACAAGTGCACACAAAACCATGTATGTGTACTTAAACCCATAAAATAATACTACATAGTAACTATGGGTGCATTGAAACATATACAAAATATTTAAAAAGCACACATTAAACTGAGCATGGGCTCTAGGAGGTGAGGACAGATGAGGGAATAAAACTGGAATTAGTACTTAAAGGGAACTTGACTTTACCACCAATACTTTATTTCATTTTTAAAAATGAAGCAGATATGACAAAAATGATCAAAATTGTTAATTTTTTTTTTTTTTTTGAGTCAGAGTCTCACTTTGTCATCCGCGGTAGAGTGCCGTGGCATCATATCTCACAGCAACCTCAAACTCTGGAGCTCAAGCAATTCTCTTGCCTCAGCCTCCCAAGTAGCTAGGACCACTACACCCGGCTATTTTTAGAGAAGAGGTCTTGCTCTGGCTCAGGGGGGTCTTGAACTCGTGAGCTCAGGCAATCCACCCACCTCAGCCTCCCACAGGGCTAGAATTACAGGTGTGAGCCACTGCACCTGGCCAGAAAGCTGTTAATTTTGGATGATGGTACACTGTTTACTGGGAATCAGAAGAGATGCAGAATGGAAAAATTTTATAGCATTTCAAGAGTGGCTTGATTAGTGAACAGTGTAAAGGAGTCAGAAATAAGATTCTTTCTTCCTTTTTTTTCTTCTGAGACAGAGTCTCACTCTGTCCCCCTGGGTAGAGTGCTGTGGCATCATCATAGCTCACAACAACCTCAATCTCTTGGGCTCAGGTGATCCTCTTTCCTCAGCCTCCTGAGTAGCTAAGATTACAGGTGCTCACCACAATGCTTGGCTAGTTTTTCCATTTCTCTAAGAAACGGAGTCTCGTTCTTGCTCAGGCTGGTCTCAGACTCCTGAGTTCAAGCGATCCACCTACCTCAGTCTCCCACAGTGCTAGAATTACAGGATTGAGCCACCACACCTGACTTAAGAATAAAGATTCTTATGTTTTTTTTGTTTTTTTTTTTTTTTAAACAATGTGGGTTTGTCTAAAAAAAAAAAAAAAAAGGAATAAAATGGGTGCCTTGATCAGTTTCCCTTAAAAGGATTTTTTTAGACTGGGTGCAATGGCTCACACCTATAATCCTAACACTCTGGGAGGCCAAGGAAGGATTGCTTGAGGTCAGGAGTTTGAGACCAGCCTGAGCAAAAGTGGGATCCCATCTATACCAAAATATAGAAAAAATTACCAGACTAACAAGATTGAGACACTCCCCCCCCCCCATCTCTAAAAAATAGCCAGCCATTGTGGTGGACACCTGTAGTCCCAGCTACTTGAGAGGCTGAGAAAAGAGGATCAGTTGAGCCCAAGAGTTTGAGGTTGCTATGAGCTATATAACACCAGGGCACAATCTACTGGGGGTAATAAAGTGAGACTCTGTCCCCACCCCCAAAAAAAAGGGAGGCAGGTGCCATGGCTCACGCCTGTACTCTTAGCACCTAGCATTTTGGGAGGTCATGGTGGGTAGATTGCCGGAGCTCAAGAGTTTGAGACCAGCCTAAGCCTTTGTCTCTAAAAAAAATAGCCAGGCATTGTGGTGGGTACCTGTAGTCCCAGCTACTTGGGAGGCTGAGATAAGAGAATCACGTGAGCCCAAGTGTTTGAGGTTGCTGTGAACTATGCCACAGTGCTCTACCAAGGGGAAAAAGTGGAAACTCTGTCTCAAGAAAAAAAAGAAAGAAAAAATTAGCTGGGTTTTGCAGAGCACACCTGCAGTCCCAGCTACTCAGGAGGCTGAGTCATGAGAATCCCTTGAGGTCAAGAGTTTGAGATTTTAGTGAACTATGATGATCCCAGTGCTCTCTAGCCAGGGCGGATAGAACAAGACTGTCTCAAAAAAATAAATCAAAAGTAAAAAAAAAAAAAACCAAATATTTTTAAAATACCTTTTTTTTTTTTTTTTTTTAATTAGACAGACACTCTGTTGCCAAGGCTAGAGTGCCATGGCATCAGCCTACCTCACAGCAAGCTCAAACTCCTGGGCTCAAGTGATACTCCTGCTTCAGCCTCCAAGTAGCTGGGATTGCAGGCACCTGACACAACATTGTGCCTGTCTCATTTTTCTATTATTCATAGGAGATGGGGTCTTGATCAGGCTGGTCTCAAACTCCTGAGCTCAAGAGATCTGCCACCTAGACCTCCCACAGTGCTAGGTTTACAGGTGTGAGCCACCACACACAGCTAAAAAGACTTTTTTAAAGTCCATAAGGAGTTTACTTTGTGTATGTGGCTTGTTTTCAATATATAGGAACCTAAGCATAGTGTCCTGTACTCAACAGATATTAAATATTAGTCTCCTTCATTCAAAGTTAAGTTACCAAATTTAATACACATTTCTAGAAAATCCTGAGGGTTTGAGCTCTAATAATTAACCACTCTAATAAGGCAACTTGGTTCCTTTCAGTAAGCAACGTTGATTAATATAGTAAAACAATGACCCAAATTTACATTGTTCAAGTTAAAATTTCGGGTATAAACCTCTATTTTGAAATCAAACTCCGTGTTCTTACAGAAAGATTTCCAAAATTATCAACTTCCAATGATCAGCATAATGCAGTTTATTAGAATGCACCCCCTCTAACAGTTCATATTTACATGTTTGTATAGTACTCTCCTATCATCTATACCAGGCGTCCTCAAACTTTTTAAACAGGGGGCCAATTCACTGTCCCTCAGACCGTTGGAGGGCCGGACTATAGGTTTAAAAAAAAAAAACTATGAACAAATTCCTATGCACACTGCACATATCTTATTTTGAAGTAAAAAACAAAATGAGAACAAATACAATTCACACCGCTTCATGTGGCCCGCGGGCCGCAGTTTGAGGACTATACTGTGTTTTGCAACCTTGAAAAGTCAATAGTCTTAGCTCTTCTCTAAAGAGAAAAACAAGAGATTGGGAGAGGGTGACTCATGGGCAGAGTCAATATTGGAACTCAGACACCCGAAGACTGGAGTTTCAAGTTCCTAAAACCTCAAAGCTCATGCTAACCCCGGAAGAATTTTCTTCTTTACCAAATGAAGCTTGAAGCTTCTGGGACCAGAATGTTAGTCTGTAAAGCTTTCTCCTTCAAAAGTAGTCAGCAGTCAGAAATAAACATTGGCCTGCAAGTTGTAGTCTTTAATAGTTTAAAGTATCTGAACTTAAAAGGATTCCATTCTCTAACCTTTGCTTTTTAAAAGGCAAACTGCCTAACCATCTTCATAATTAATGTAACTTTGCCGGTGGATTTTTTTTTTTTTTTAAGAATCCTTTGTTAAGACTGGGTTACACTCAAATCAACAATACTGTTTAAGCTATTTGCTGTGTGTGTGTTTGTTGAGTCAGTGCTATCTTGGACATGCTGAGCTCCTAATAGCCACAGGGCTGGTCTGGTCTGCTGGTACTGACCTTATAAAGCCAACAGTTAGTGACTGTGTATACAAGGATTTAAGAGATTATTTTACCAGAATAAAGTTGCTTTGTAGCCATCCAGTGTAAATGGTGTTTCTTTCCATTAACAAATTGAAGAGCTCATAAGCACCTGAAATTAAATGACAGCTTAAAAAAAAACTAATATACAAAAAAAATTAGGTTTACCAACAATATTAGTCATTTTCAGTTAAAAACAAAAAAAATCACCCAGCTGTGTTTTCTGATCATGCCTTTCATGAGACTTCTAAATGTTTTTCTAAGTTTGTTCCACTATCACACATTTCTTATTCTAATTTTATGAGTCAAAAAAAAGAGCTAAACAATTTACCCAAAGGTAAGCAGCCAGTTTGTAGCATTAAGAATCTGATATCAGGTCTGTATTGCCTTCTTATTTTATTTCTCCTAAAAAATAACTGTTTATCTATCAATTAAACTGGTCACATCAAAGGAAGCCACCAGTATCAACAGGTCCTTTCATAAAGCAACAAAAAACAACACAAAAATAAGCCATAAAAATGTTTTTGTAAATTTATCTACAGTTTTAGTTCATTGTATTCGTTAATTAAAACGCCATAAATCCTCTTTTCCTAGGGCTAAAATATTCTTAAACTAGCATACAAAGCACCAAAACAAGTGTCAGCTGCAAGACACACAAATTCATCACTCAATCTCAATCTCACTCCATTACTCTTGCCAAGGTCAGTATCGAATATTCCTGAAATTTTCACTCATAGAATGAATAGATGTTTTGTAAGGATTATCTATTCAGGCAGAAAAAAGGGGGGGAGGGAAAGAGCACAAGAAACAATCAGCTATTCAACTGGTACTGAGCAAATTCCAAGTACAAAACCCTTTGTTTTTGTTTTGTTTTTGTTTTTCTTACCTACCTACCTAGGAACTCGAATCTACGTTAAAATATATATGTATATGTATATGTATATGTATATGTATATGTATATGTATATGTATATGTACATGTATGTGTACCTCTTGTGAGATCTTTGTAGAGCCTTTCCACAAACCTCCCTGGAAGAGAGGTAGTAGTCTGCTTTGGCTTTATTTTGTAGTCAGGGAGTGGAACCCAGAGCTATCTATTTGTATTTCAACACCCTTCTTTTGTTTTCTGTCCTCCAAGAGGCTCAACCAGTTCAAATAGCAGGTAAGGCAGTTAGATCATTGTAACCACCCCAAAAAAGTCCAAGGAGAAAGCTTCTGCAGACAATGCAGTTATTTTAGCTAAAAACTGCCACTTTGTCAGTCAAGCCTCATTAAAAATTTACCTCAGATTGTTCTCAATTGTCTCTGTACCCTAAAGAGGGAAGAGTGAAGAGGGCTGAGGCCAGGGACCAGGGACGGGAGAGTTCTGCCTCCAGGAATCTCTTCTGAATAATTATCTCTAAAACGTCTGAATGTTCACAGGAATTTACAGATCACACTATCACGTTTCATTCTGAGAGCCTCTGTCATTTCTGCTAAAGGAAGACTCCTATATAGCTCTAAGAAAATTAAGAGAGAAAAATGCTTTTTAGGTAGAGGGAACTGGAGAGGACAGGTAAAGACCCAGCCACCCCCAACCTGAAGAACACTCAATCCACAGGAGATACTGACGTGTCATTCCTGTGCACTATGGTATGATAAAGATTCCAGAATGTAGCCGCACATGGTGGCTCACACCTATAATCCTAGCAGTCTGAGAGGTTGAGGCAGGCGGATTGCTTGATCTCAGAACTGAGAGAGACCCTGTGTGTCCTAAAAATAGAAAAAAAAAAAAAAAAAAAAAAAAAAAAAACAACCAAAAACTTGTGTTCTGGCTGGCACCTATATTTGCAGCTACTTGGAAGGCTAAGGCAGGAGGATCACTAGAGCCCAAGAGTTTGAAGCTGCTATGAGCTATGATGCCACAGCACTCTACCAAGGATACAGAGTACGGCTCTGTCTCAAAAAAAAAAATTCCACAATATGATCAGGAGGGCAGTTTTCTAAGCATTTAATATCCCAAGAAGCATCAGCAGATAAAAATTTGCAGAGTTGTTGCTGACAACATGATCTTGTACTTAGAGAATCCCAAAGACTCAACCACAAGACTCCTAGAAGTCATCAAAAAATACAGTAATGTTTCAGGATATAAAAATCAATGTCCACAAGTCAGTAGCCTTTGTATACGCCAATAAAAGTCAAGATGAGACGCTAATTAAGGACACAACTCCCTTCACTATAGTTTCAAAGAAAATGAAATACCTAGGAATATACCTAACGAAGGAGGTGAAGGACCTCTATAAAGAAAATTATGAAATCCTCAGAAAGGAAATAGCAGAGGATATTAACAAATGGAAGAACATACCATGCT
>CAUYPK010011266.1:0-11500 GCA_963574355.1 Loris lydekkerianus | reverse complement strand
CATTTTTCAGAAACAGCAAGTATGGCACATTTCACAAGAAAGTGAAATGGTGAGTAATAAAATCTGCCCAGTATTTTGGCCTGAAATATTCTGAGCCTAAAATCACAATGATGCCTTTAAAAAAGATCATGCAGGAAATCTTTTAAAGATCATGCATGATCTTAAAAAAAAATTATGCAAAAGTTTGAACTTGATCTTGATTCTTGTGTTTGGGAAACTCACTATCCAAGTGCCTATTGAACCACAAATGGTCTAGCAAATGTGGTACATGTATACCATGGAATATTATGCAACCTTAAAGAAAAATGGAGACTACCTCTTTCATGTTTACATGGATAGAGCTGGAACATATTCTTCTTAGCAAAGTATCCCAGGAATAGAAGAAAAAATATTCGTTGTACTCAGCCCTACTATCTAGCTAAATTATAGCTTTCACCTGAAGGGTATAACACAACAATAGCACAAGTATATGAGAAAAGGGTCAAGGAAGGGGAAGGAAAAGGGAAGGTTAGACTAGAGGGAGGGTAATCGATGGAGCCACACCTATGGTGCATCTTAGAATGGGTATAGGCGAAACTTACTAAAGGCAGAATACAAATGTCTACATACAATAAGTAAGAAAATGTCATGAAGGCTATGTTTAACAGTTTAATGAGAAATTTGCATTGTGTATAAAAAACAGCACATTGTACCCCTTGATTGCACTAATGTACATGGCTGTGATTTAATAATAAGAAAAAAGTTTCATTTAACCTATTGTTCAGGTGGGTAAACAAAACAGACAGCTTGGTGTTCTTATCTTTATCTTTAAGTTAAAAGTTTATTTTTGAGTTCAATGTTCCAGACTTAGAAATGATGTGTACATGCTTTGTAACATTTATGGTGGTAAGAAATTTTTTTAAGACAGTCTCAACTAGTGCTTTTGCTCTTTTTCTTGTTTATTATTACTTGACATGTTTGGATAAATAATACAGTGAATAAAGATGGGCTATTGCTGTTGTCCTGTGCAAGCACCAGTCTTCCTTTAATAAATAAATAATTCTATCTGCAGTGCTACCTCTGCATCATTGGTTTGGTAGCAACAACTTGAGGTTAGCAGCTTGCTTTCATGAGCTATGATGGTACTGCTGTATTTGGGGGGGCTGGAGAGGATACACAGTATTCTATAAGACACACTTTATGCATGCAGGAAAAGTCCAGTAGCATACAAAATATTTTATACACATATCCCAAATGGGATTAAATACCAGGATTTTCTGTCAAGCTCAATATGAAAAAATCACCTAATATACCACACTACTTTAATAGAATCACTAAGGAAAATCACATGGTCACCTCAAGAATGTGTAGCCTCAAATAACTCTTCTGCTTCCTATGTGATCAAGAAGCCAAAAGTTTGGACACACCAGACACAGAGGTCAGGAATGTTGGAACATTCCAGATAGGCTGAAGTTACCCATGATCAAAAAAATAATAATAATAATAATTGCAGGTACAAAGTATACTACTAGAAATACTGCCTAACCAGATTTTGAAAGAGGACCCTCAGGAGGACACCTATCATCTCAAGCAAGCCTATACCAGACAAAGAAACAAAATCTAAGAAAAAGTTGAACTGACAATTGTGTGATGTATCGGTCAGGACTGTGAGGTCACTGTCTGATCTTTGGACTTCTGTTGTTGGTGTCAGCACTAAGTCGGTGGGCAGCACTAAGTATAAATCCTACTTTTTCACTTGCTTACAAATCCATGACTTGAAAAGGAAAGGAAGGGTTGTTGAATGCCTTTGAAAGTTGTACAAACTTCTGGAAGTGGAGTTGAGTGCGGAGAACCCCACTCTTCTTTAATGGTTTGAACCCAATGACAAAAAGGATAGCCACCACACATGCTTAGCAGAAATATGGTTAAGCATAAGCATAATAACCCAGGACAACACCCATTCTGATGTCATCCATAGTGACCAGGTAGTGACTTCATCCTTTACTGTCCTGGGATTCAGTTTTCTGGTCAAAGATAGAAAGTGGCCTTTTCTCCTCACTTCACCTGGTATTCCTCAGGGGTTTGAACCAGGAGAGTTCTTAGTCCTCCACCCACAGACAGAGGCATGATCTCTCATTTATATTTTATTGATTCTATTGAATTTGAGACCCTTGACAGTACACTGGCAACACAGTTGAAATTTTATACAGCACTGTGTCTCAGGCAGCATCACAGCTGACATAACTTCATGGATTCACTTAAATAAGATGCTATTTGGTTTTGGCTTTTTTTTTTTTTCTTGGAGACAAAGTTTCATTTTGTCACTCTCAGTAGAGGGTTGTGACATCACAGCTCATAACAAGATCCTATTCCTGAACTCAGGCAATTCATTTGTCTCAGCCTCCAGAGTACATGTGAGTATGAGAGCCCACAACAACACCTAGCTATTTTTTTTTTCTTTTTCAATTTCTGACCTGAGCCGGGTATGAACTCACCATCTCTGGTATTCAGGGCTCACATCTCACCCCTTTGTGTCACAGGTCATGCCCCCTTACTATTTTTTGTTTGTTTGTTTGTTTGTTTGTTTGTTTTTGACAGCTTGACTTTGGCCAAGGAGGTCAACATCCTCCTTTTATTGGGCCGGTGCCCTACCCAATTGGCCACATGCAATGTCCCTTGGACATTATTTCAAGGTCTTGTTTGACATCTACAACAAAACATCTATTTGAGAGAAGCTTAGAAATGTACTTGTGCCTGGCTATAGCCTCAATTTGGTCATAGTCATGGGTCTTAACAATATCTACATTCCTTGAACCATCAAGGTAATTCTTCTGTTTTTAGAAGATGAAATTTGTTGTTGGTTAGTTTGTTGGTTTGTCTATCCACATGTGTGCATGGGTATTTTTTTGTATATATTTTTATTTTTTTTTATTAAATCATAGCTGCATACAATAAGGCAATTATGAGGTATAATGTGCTGGTTCCATATACAATCTAAAATATTTTCACCAAACTGGTTAACATAGTCTTCATGGCATTTTCTTACTTATTGTGTTCAAACCATTATACTCTACACTTAATAAACTTGGTATTTTTGAGAGGAGTTTTCTTATGTGGCCCAGGTTAAATTTTTGTTGCCACAGCCTAGATCATAACAACCTCAAACTTCAGGATTCTGGCAATTCTTCTACGTGAGACTCCCATGTGGCTAGGACTATAGATGTCTGTCTCAATTTCTAAATTATTTTTCACTTTGTAGTAGAGATCGGGTCTGACACTTGCTCAGGCCATTCGCAGCATGCCAGAGTGATAGGAGTACAGGTGTGAGTCACCAAATTTGATCATTTTCTCTTTCTTAGTTTCCCTCTATCACTGCCTCTCTTCACTCATCCCTCACTTTATCCTTCCTTCCTACAATTTTCTCTCTCACATTTGCTTGCTCTATCCATTCCTTTCTTTCATTTATTTGATTATTTTTTTTTTCTTTCCTCTATATCTCTCCTCTACACCTTAGGGTAAACTTCTTTAGTAACATAGTATACAAATGATCACTGAATGTGTAGTCTTGAACTCTATACTTGAAATGAATATGGATTTTGGAGTATTATAAGTTATATCTTAATAGAGTTGTTGTTTTGTAATCTACAGGTTGTTATCTATTATAATTAGTGAGAAAATCTTTCACTAAAACCTAACATTGATGAGCATCATTGCTCACACCTACATTCCCAACAAATTCAGAGGCCTAGGCAGAAAGATCACTGAAAGATAAGGGATTTCAGACAAGACTGAGCAACATAGTTAGACCTGACATGTTTAAGAAATAAGTGATAAACTTTTCCAGCAAGTGGCATGCACTTGTACTCTCAGCTGCTGAGAAACATAACCTCAGGAGGATCACTTGTGCTTTGCAGCTTGGATTTCCTTGAGATATGATGGTAACAATGTATTTTTGTGGGGCAAATGGGTAAATGCCATATTCAATCTATAAGAGAGATAATGTATTGGTGTAGAAAAGGTCTGGTAGCTTACAAAGTATTTTATACACGTATCCCAAATGAGATTACAAGGTTTGCCAGTCCAGTAATGTTATTTGAGATTCATTGAGGGTACAAGAAACCAGGTTATACTGATTGTATTTCTATTTTGTATTTGTTTGGTAAAGTCTCTCTTTCAATCAAGTTGTGGCACACACCAAGACCCCATCACCATTCTTACTTCCCTCTCTCTGGTCTTCCTTTCCCCACACCTCCATTCTTCTTTCTCTCTCTGCTCACCACTTCCCTCACCCCCATCATGTCATTAATTATTAATAATTGTCTTCATATCAAAATTGAGTACATAGAATTCCTTCTTCTAAATTATATTGATGTTTTACTAAGAAAAAAATGTGTTTCACTTAAATACTGATTAATACAAATAATGTATAGTCTCATTTTTTTAATGGATAAATATTATTCCATGATAAATATATATATCCTAGTTTGTGGGGCATTTAGGCTGTTTCTACATTTTGGTGATTGTAAATTGAGAAGCAATAAAGAGTCTAGTGCAAGTGTCCTCATAATAAAATGGATTTTTTTCCTTCTGGTTAGATGACCAACAATGGGATTGCAGGATTAAATGAGAGGTCTACCTTGAGTTCTTTGAGGGTTCTTGATACTTCCTTCAAAAAGGGTTGTATTATTTTGCAGTCCCACCATCAGTGTGCTCCCTTCTCTCTACACCCATGCCAGCATCTGCAGTTTTGAGAGTTTACAATGTAGACCATTCTTGCTTTGGTTAAATGGTATCTCAGATTGGTTTTGATTTCAATTTTTTTAATAACTGGGATGATGAGCTTTATTTTTTCTTTTTCTTTTTATTGTTGGGGATTCATTGAGAATACAACAAGCCAGGTTACACTGATTGCATTTGTTAGGGTATGTTTGGTAGCCATTTGTCTGTCTTTTTTAGAGAAGGTTTTATTTCTGTCTTTTGCTCATTGATATATGGGATTGTTGGCTTTTTTCTTCTAATGAGCACCATAGCTCACACCTTTAATACCAGAAAATTCAGAGACTAAGAAAGAGACTAAGAAAGAAGCTAAAGGGTTTAAGATTAGATTGAGCAACATATTAAGACGCTCTTTGTTCAAGAAATATGTGAAAACTTTGGCAGCATTGGTGGCTGATGCCTTTACTCTCAACTGCTGTAATGCATAAACTCAGAAGAATCCCTTGAGCTTAGCCCCTTGAATTTCCTTGAGCTATGATGCTAGCATTGAATGTTTTTGTGGCAAAGAAGAAAATGCAGCATCCAATGTATGACAGAGATTCTGTATAGGTGAAGGAAATTTCTGGTTGCATCCAGAATATTTTATAAATGTATTGCAAAAGGGATTTCTTACCAGAATTGGCAGTCAGCTCAAAATGAGAAATCAACCAAATAAAAAAAGAATACATTAATAGAATCAACAAGGGAAACCACAGGGTCTATTCAAGAGACATAGGAAAGGCTTTTGACAGAGGCAACAGACTGTGTTAATAAAAAATGTTAAAAATATTATTTGAAAAGTGGAGCCTGTTGCTATGTCAGTAGGCAATGGTCCCATATATGGAAGGTGATGGATTCAAACCACCTCAGCCTCTGGCCTCAGGAAAACTGCAACAACAGCAGCAACAACAAAGAAAACTTAGATGAGAAGAGAATGTCTTAATATTTACTAATAAGATTTATCAATAAGTGGGTAAACATAACGTGCTCTATTCACACGATAAAGTATTTTTCATCAATCAAAAGAATAAAGTACATATTTAGTCTGCAATGGGAGTAAACCTTATACAGAGCATGACTGAACTCAAAATAAAAAATCAAGACGAATTGTCTGCTAGTAGTAGGGGGGACAGAGGGAAGGGTGGTAGAAAAGTGTAAGTAACTGCCATCAGGTATTAACATTTCTTGTGAGGAGGAGAAGACACAGTTCTAAAATTGGGTTGTGATGATACCTGTACAATCAGTGACTATACTAAGAAACACAGAATTGTATATATTCAAAGCATAACCTTTTTTTAATTTTTAAATTATTATTATTATTAAATCATAGCTGTGTAAGTTAATGTGATCAATGGGCACCATACACAGGTTTTATAGACCGTTAGACACATTTTCATCACCCTGGTTAACATAGCCTTCCTGGCATTTTCTTAGTTATTGTGTTACAACATTCAAACTCTACATTTTCTAAGTTTTACATGTACCCTTGTAAGATGCAAAACAGGTGTAATCCTACCAATCACTCTTCCTCCCCTCCCTCTTCCCCTTTCCTATATTTTTATGTTATAACCCTGGGCTGTCATGTGAAAGCAATAACTTTTTATTTCAATGAAGCTTCCTGAAGATGTTTTGAAAAACTTGAGGTGCTCAAATGGTTCACAGCATAAGAAATACCCACATTATGAGAGACAGTCAAACCTGCCTCCCTGCTCACACACAGCATACCATGAATTGACATGGAAGGCCCATTGTTTCATCCTATCAAAATTGTCATATTATTTTACCTTGAAACAGCATGTGACACCTTCCCGCTGGATAAAGTGTTTTTAAGTCATCATACCTAAGCACAACCTCAAACTCCTGAGACAACAGATCTTATTGCCTAAGCCTTCTGAGTAAGGGGAAGTCTAGGTGCTACACTACAATGCCCGGTTACTTTGGATCACAGTCTTCTGCCTCCAAGATTTTTAACATTACGGGTGTGTGACACTCCTACAGACCTTGAATTTGGGATATTTTTAAAACTATGTTTCATGGTGAGTGGTGGGCCTTCATGCTTGTTATTTAGGCACTTTGGGAGGCCATGTCAGTTGCATTGCTTTACTTTCTGAGTTGAAGACCTGCATGAGCAATTCTGAGATCCCCATCTCTAAAGAATAAAAATGGCCAGATTTCATGCAGACACATAGAGATCAAAGTGAGAAAAGAGGTTCTTTTGACAATATTTGAAGTTTGCTATGAGATATGATACCAGGGCACTCTACTGAGTGTAACCAAATGAGAGACTGTCTCAATACTTAAATTGAGGAAATCATTGCCAGGAAACTTACCCCTCAGTTATACCACAGGTCTAGAGTTAAAATTATTCCCCTAGTTTAGATGTCAAATAGATACATTTTTCACTCATAAAAAAATTCTTGTTCTAAAAACACTGTTATTCAACCATTTGGATTCTAGGTATCTATGACCCTTTGATATCCTAGATTCTTGTAGTCACTGGTAACTGCATACACAATGAGTTCTTGACTCAAATCTGGCTTTTCCTATGCACAAAGAGAGATTCACACTATAATCTCCAACTCTTCTGTTGAACATCTTCAATTTAGGCCAATATTTCTTTGCCCCAATAAGTCCCAAAATAGAGACCAGACATCTTGAGAGACCATCTACCTATCAGATGAACTGGCAATATCCTAATGAACCAATCACAAACTCACTTGTCCTGACTCATTGTCTACCACACAGGGGCCACAATACATCTTGTTCTTTATGTAGTTCTATATTCCATCTACCTCCTGACCTCTACATTTTTCTCAGCTCTTGAAAACTGTGTTCCAAATTTTCTTTTTTCCTTTTTTTCTTCTCTCTTTCTTTTTTCATTCTTTTATTTTTTATTTTTATTTTTTTTATTATTTTTCATGAGATAGACTCTCACTATGTTAACAAGCTAGACTGTCCTGATATCAGCCTAGCACACACCAAAATCTAACTCTTAGGATGAATGGTTCCTCCAGTCTCATCATCTGGAATAGGTGGAAATTAAGGCAAGGGCCAAAAATCTTGAAAAACTTTTCAATTTTACTACAAACTGGGTTTGTTATTAGGGGTGAGGTTATGTTGCTGTTGCTTAGGCTTGTTTCCAACCACTGAGCATAGGAAATCAGCCAACTTTAGCCTTCCAGAGCTACCAAATGTTCTAGTCATGTCTGGTAAAAGTTCTTAAATTCCTTCTTAAGAAAGAACCTTATCAGGGTATTTGAGGAATGTCAAATCCTCAGACCCTCATGACACATAGGGATTATGTCAGGACTGTTTTGCATATCCATGGTGGTGGATATTGCCACAATTATGCCCACATATTTTTCTTTGTTTTCAGTTTTTATTAGTGATTGTGTATTGAACAAATTGCCCAAAATAACTGTTCAATATTCTATGTGGTCATGAAGTGAAAAGTTCAAACACACCTGGCTCAGAGGCAAAAAATATTGGATACTTCACATGGGCTAATATTGTGCAGTTTCAGAAGAAACAATTGCAGCTACAGAATACACTACTGGACACATTGACTAATCACATTTCAAGAATGGACCTCAGTAAGACACCTGCCATCCAAAAGAAAGCCTATTGTAGAGACAGAAAAAAATCTCAGGAATAGTAGACCTGACAATTTTGTGTCATACCTGTCACAAAATTTTTGTCATACACAAAATTTTGTGTCATATCTGTCAGCACAATGCAATCACTTTCTGATCTTCTAGCTTTAGTCTTGGTGCAGAATATCTCAGGGTAGCTCTAATTATAAACCATACTCTTCCACTTGGTTACAAATCCATAACGTGAAAAGGAAAGGAAAGATTATTGAATCCCTTGGGTGGATATAGAAACAAACTTCTCGAAAGAGCCATAAAGTGTGAAAAATAGAACTCAACTCTGTATTAACAGTTTGAACCCACCCACAAACCTACATGGCCCCTACACATGCTTAACATAATATGGTTAAGCATAAACATGGTAACCCAGGGCAACACACATTTTGATGTCATCCATGGTGAAAATGTAGTGACTTCATTCTGTCATGTTCCTAAGATCCTGTCTACTTCTCAAAGATACCAAGTGGCCTTTTCTGTGCTATTCAGCTGGTATCCCTGAAGGGTTTAAACCAGGACAGTTCTAAGCCCTCCATCCACAGAGAAAAAAATAATCTCCCATTTGTACCTTATTGATGCTATTGACAGTTGAGATTTCTGTCAGTAGACAATACAACAGTTGAGATTTTGTAAAGCAGTGTGATTCATGCTGCATCACAGTTGAAATATGTTAATGGGTCACTTAAGTAGTAAAGTATTTGTTTTTTGCTTTTTTTTTTTTCATACAGAGAAAGTTCATTTTCTCAGACTATGTTACACAATAGTCATTTCCATTTTACATGATCTTTTACTTCTTTCTCTAGAATAGACTTGTTTGGGAAAGTAGGCATCAACCTGAAGGTCCACTTTGGACATCTCATTAGGCAATGTGTTTAGTACAGTACTTTATGGCTGCAGTTATTTATGATGATCAAAGTAAATATCAGCCTATCTGGAATGTTCCAACAATGTTCCAAAACAATGTTTCTTGACATTCGTGCCAGGTGTATTCAATCTTTTGGCTTCATGACCATGCAGAAAGTTGAAGAGTTATGTTGGGACACACATTCAATACACAAACATTAATGAAATCTGATGATCAAATAGAGATGTCTGCATAATAGATGTGATGTCTTCCACCACGAATATGCCAAACAGTCTTGACATAATCCGCATGTGTCATCAAGGCAAGAGGATTGGAAATTTATCAAAGCCCCCTAAAAAGGTCATTTCTATACTAGAGCTCAATAATTATTGGCAAGCATCACTACAATGCTCAGATGTTCTGGGCGGTCAAGGTGAACTATTCTCTTGAGATCAGGTGTTAGAGAAAAGACTGAGAAACAGAAAGCACCCTCTGTCATGATAGCTTACCTGGTTTCTACTGAAAAAGAAAAGGTATTTAAGTGTTTTAGTTTTTATGTAGTTCCAGCAACTCCAGAGGCTGAGGCAAGGGGATCTGTTAAATCAAAGAGTTGGATGTTACTCTAGACTGAGGCCAAGACACTGTAATATAGGTAGTAAAGTGAGATTCTGTCTCATGGAAAAATAATAGAAATAAAAAGAAAGCATGAAAATTTTCTAGGCTTAGTTGTAAAAGCAAAGTAGGGTGAGAGGTCACTAGGCACATGGAGTAAGAGACTACATAAAAGAGAAGAATTAATGTGGCTTTTGTGGGGTGAATCAATGAGTCAAGACTCACGAGTTTGAGATTGATACCTTAGGAAATTGCTAGTTGATTTTATGGGTAGGGTTTTTTCCTGAGAATTCTGGTTACTCAGATTGAAGAACCCAAAATGAACAGATGAATGAGGTACTCAGAATTTTTTGGTGTGCATAAGAAGCCTGATTAGATTCAAGAATTCACTGAATGGATAGTTTTTAGTGACTAAAAGAATATAGAATATAAAAAGGTCACAGTTACATAAAATCAAAAGGCTTGACTAATACAGTTTTAGGAATGCATTGTTCTTATTAGATAATAATTTCTCCAATTGACATCTAAACTAGAGGTAATCTTTAAAAACTACAATCATGAAAAAAGTAAAAATTAGGGAAACACCATATGGTTTTCTCCATTTATCTAGTGATACAAAGCCTCATGCTTTTTTGTTTGTTTGTTTGTTTTTTTTCCCTTGGTGCCCTGGTTTCACAACGGGTAGAGTGCCCTGGTATCACAACTCACAGCAATATTCACGTACTGTCAAAAAAGGAACCAATTCCCTCAGATAGGACTCTTGTTGCCTGAATAACATTGGGCCTTTTTTTGTTCTTCAGAGATGTAGATCTCACTACTTCTCACGATGGTTGCCAATTCAGAATCTAAGACATTCCAAGTGACTAGGCCTGACAAAATATAAAGATGACAGGCCTGAGGCACCACTACTGGCCACAAACCATAGTTTGAAATATATTTCAACTTCAAAGCTTTGATCTTGGCTCACACCTGTAATTCTAGCACTCTGGGAGGCAGAACAGAAGTGGGTGGTCCAAAGTAACTTGGCACTGTGGGGGGTCACCTGGACTCCAAGATGCTTAGGAGGCAAAGGCAATAAGATCTGTTGAACATTTGGGTACATCTGTGACTCAAAGGAGTATGAAACCTGCCCCATATATCCGAAGTGTCAGGATCCAACCTGGGCCCCTGCAAAGAAACTGCAGAAAAAAAAAAAAAAAAAAAGTTTGTTTACCCCAGGAATTTGAGATTGCTGCTAACTATGATGTCATGGAACTCTACCCACTCTACCCAGGGGAAGTAGATACACTCTCTTACAAAAAAAAAAAAAAAAAAAAAAGACAACTTTGGTAAAATGAAACAATGTGCCTTCCATGTCAATTGATGGTAGACTTGTGTGAGCAATGAAATAGTGATGACCATCATGTATAGAAATGACCTGAATACATATTATGCTTTGAAACTTTTGAGTACCTTGTTTTTGAAAACATTCTCAAGTAACTTTACTAAAACAAATAGTTCACTATTTGCTGGCTCGCAATTCTGTTTTTTTTTTTTTTTTTTTTAATTAAATCATAGCTGTGTACATTGATATGATCATGGGGCATCATATACTAGCTTCATAAACCATTTGACACATTTTCATCCCAATATTCAACATAGCCTTCCTGGCATTTTCCCAGTC
>CAUYPK010011265.1:0-47222 GCA_963574355.1 Loris lydekkerianus | reverse complement strand
CATGTTTTAAATTTTATGGCTGGATAACTGCTGAATTTATATAAAATTAAAAAAAAAAAAAAAAAAAAAAAAAAAAAAGCAGCCATTCACCTGCTTCCTAGGAGAACAGATTGCATTTTGCCTGAGGAATATAAAGAGTGCAAATTTATTTCACTCACTGTGGAGTTGGTGCTTATAAAAAGATCCACAGGCTAATGAAAGCTCTCCGCTAGTCGACAATGCCAAGTTATATTCATTCTTTGACAGTAAAATGGTAACAACACTTCTGACTTGTCCTGCAAGATATTACTTATCCCTTTACCACATATTTTTCATCAGGTCAAATAACCTGTCAGAAACCGTGCGTAACAATTTCTTCTAAAGACAGAGTGGGAATACATCTTGTCTTGTTCAGTGATTGTCAGGTCTGAACACATTGCCTTCCAATTCTTTGGTTTCTGCAACAAACTAAGATGTCACTGAACACTAAAGCTAAGAAGTGGAGTGCAGCTCACTAACAGAGCCCTCCCCCGCCCCCAGGGTTCTTCCTGGGCCTGGAGAGCCAGCTGTCCTAACCTCCCCTCTCCCATTTCCCCTCCCCCATTCTGAGGCCTACCCCACTGCCTCCCTGGGAGGACAGGAGGCTGGTCACTCTGTCTTGTTTACTACCTGAAACAAGGCCTTCGAGTTTTCTGCTTGTGCAAGAAGGCAATCTGCTTGGGGAAAAGAAATCATAGGATACTTATTAGGACAGCCAGTCCCGGGGGAAAGGGTAGCAGGCGAGGCCTGGGATGACGTAGGGGCTCCTTAGTTCTGCCACTGACTTGCTGGGAAAGCTAGACCTGGGTAAAAGAATCTGACTAGCTCTGGCCCTTTTTGCTCACCTGTAAACTGACAACTGCACAATCTGACCCGTTCATCTCATGGAATTGTTGCAAGACTCAAATGATCCAGCAGAGAAAATACCTGGAAAGAAATGTCCCTGAGTGTTCAGAGTGGCCTCCAGGATGAAGGGAGAGGAAAGTGACTGCAGGAAGTGTCCTGGGTCTGCTTTTGTCTTCAAATTCTAATCTTGTTCTAAAAAAAAAAAAATTTTTTTTTTCTTGAGACAGAGTCTCATTCTGTCACCTTGGGTTGAGTGCCATGGTATCATAGCTCACAGCAACCTCAAACTCTTGGGCTCAAGCCATCCTACTACCTCTCAAGTACCTGGGATTATAGGTGCCTGCCACCATGCCTGGATAGTTTTTTTGTTTTTAGTAGAGACAGACTGGTCTCGAACTCCTGAGCTCAGTCGGTCCACCAGCTTTGGCCTCCCAGAGTGCTAGGATTACAGGCATGAACCACCATACCCAGTCTAAAATTCTTAACAAGTATTAATTTCTTTTGTGTTTTAAAACGTGTTTAGAAATACTCACAGTCACTGAATATATTAATATAATAGAGAGGTTTGTGGTCTTTAAAAGTTTCCAGCCAGCTACTCATTATTCTCCCTAGCCTGTGTTGTGGGTAGCCTGGCCTGGCTTTTATTACATCTTCTCACAGTGTGACAGGCTGGGCCACTGATATTTGCAATCTGAGGTTTCCCTAAAGTCAGCTAGGATGGGGACCTGGGTTTGAGCTCCCCTCCACAGCTTCATGTTGGCTGTGAGTTTGGCTCTCCCTCCTCCCCTTGTGCCTCCCAGGTCCGGGACATATGTTTCTTCCTGGCTCTCAGCCTGACCCAGCCCAGCCTGCAGGCAGGCACTGCGGTGCCAGAGAGAGGGACACTGTGGAACAGAATGGAGTCAGCACAAAACACATTAAAAAATCAATGGCTGGGGCAGCAGCCCACCAGAGTCAGGGCTGGCGCAAGGCCACTTCCTGACCAGGAATCGCACAGCTGGGGGCTCTGTGCATGCAGACAGCTCAGGAGGCACCTGGTCAGCCTGGTCAGTTGGGGCCAGCAGAATTCGGTGCCCAAGAGCACAGTCAGGGCTGGCACCCCTTCACTAGGGAGCATCTGTACTTGTTTGCTTGGTGTTTGGAAGCTCCTCTCAGGCATGGTGGGTGCGCTGGTCTCCCATGTGGCTGAGGTCTGCTCAGGACAAGCCTGCCCTTCCTCGTGGCCCTGCCCATACCTTAGAAGTGGCTGCAGAGCACAGACCATGGAGAATCAGGATATCCCAAGAACAAGCAAAGGGACCACGTAGGGAGACCACTGTTGTTCCTATGGGGTAGTCCTGCCCACCCGTCACTCTGACCGACAGGTGGGCCTCCAGGACCTTTCTCTGAGTGGGGAGAAGAGGTGGGAGAGCCCCCTCCCTTCCAGCCACATGATTAACATCTGAGTGCAAGTCACAGTGGCAGTCAGCCCCTGGGCTCACACAGGAGCTCAGCTCCACCTCTGGGCTCCCAGACATTTGGGGGCATGGGGGTGGAGTGGGGATTTCTTATGTGCTGAGAATAAGTTCTGTCCTGTCCTCCCATATTGCTTGGAACTGGGGAGAGGCGAGGATCAGAAACCAGTTGTCCTCTGCTACTGGCTACGCTGAGCCTGAGGAGGCTGTGGCTGCTGGGTCACCAGCAGCAGACTCAGGGACAACAGAGAGAAAGAGGACCGGGTCCTAAGTCAGCGCCACTTCATAGCCCGGTCTGCTCATGTGCTGAACAACATATCCCCCCAACAGACTGTCTCTCTTAGCCCAAACAAAAGCCCAGGCAGAAACCGTCTCATGCAGAGACCCCAATCCAGGGATCAACATGGTTTTTCTGTAAAAAGCCAAATAGCAAAGATTTTCAACTTAGTGGCCACATGGTCTCCATCAAAACTACTCAACTCTGTCATGAGAACAGGAAAGCAGACGCAGGTAATAAGACAGCAGATGGGCACGGGTATGTTCCAATAAAATTTTATTTATAAAAACAGGCAGTAAGTCGGATGTGGCCTGTAGATTGTCATTTGTTGATCCCTGCTCTAATTCACCAGATCCCTCCTAGGGCAGGTCTGAACACTCTTTAGAATCAGCTGTCCTCCCTTAAGTCCTTTGGAACTAGGATTAGCACCCCCAGGTTCCCCGAGAGCCCGTCTGTCCACTGAGGCAGAGGGGCAGGAGAGTTCAGAACACTCACACAGGGGAAGGGAGTAGATATGAGCTGAATGGAGCCCCTAATAAATCACTTCCCATTAGCCTGAGCCGTAGACACCTCCCAGGTGATGGCCCCCTAATCAGCAAGGTATGTCAGGTGGGATTTACAGAGAGGAAACAAAAGATGGTCCACTTCCAAGGGCTAGGAACCGTGGGGCCCCCCGTCTGGGCCCAGGAGCAGAGATAATTTTGTTCCTGTTTATATCATCATGGTCTTAAGATGAGGCTGCAGTTGGAAGAAGGGATTTCAAGTTTCAGAATTGCTGTCTCTTACTAACCAAATGACCTTGGACAGGTTATTTAATCTTCTAAGTTTTAGTTTCCATGTTTTATAAAGTGGAGATAAAAATAGCCCTTGGTTCCTGGGGCTGTAAGTTTAGATCAGATAGCCCGTGTAAAGCATTTAGCACCCTCGCTGCCCATAAGGGGACAGGGTGGTGACTTAGGTTACTCACCTGGCACCAGGTGTGTGTTAGGAGCTGCTGAGTGAAATCTTAATTCTCACAACACTAGATGACAGAGTTTTTTATCCCTACCATATAGGTGAGGAAACAGATTCAGCGAAGCAACAACTTGCCCAAGGGCACACAGATTTAGCAGTAGCCACAAGGAAAATGTGGAAGCTGATACACTAGAAGGAAAGGGTGGCTACGGGTGAGAAGACTGGGACCTCTCCAGACAGGGCAGACAGGCAGCCCCTCGGGAATAACTGTGGTTTCACTTTTTGCAGAGGAAGAGGGTGGGGCCTTGGAGCCACTTTGGGCTCAGGTCGGGGCCTGCCAGGCTTTTCTGGATAAGCCGACTGTTTCAGTGGAAAGACTCCTTGGAGGCTGGTGGGGTGTTCATCCCATGTCTGTGTGTAATTGGTTGAATAGTGTCCCTCACTACTTAATATGTCCATCCTGAGTCTCAGAAATAGGGGCTTTACAGATAGAATTAAGGTAAGAATTGAAATGAGATCATACTAGATTAGGATGGGCCCTAAATCCATTGAAACTGACCCCAGAGGGACCAAAGGATTCACAGAGACCTTGAGGAGAAGGCCTGTCACAGCAGAGGCAGAGACTGGAGAGAGGCATCTGTGAGCCGAGGGCTGCTAAGGATGGCTGGAAGCCACCCAGACTACGAGACACCCAGGGCAGATTCTTGCTCAGGCCTCCAGACGGAACCAACCCTGCCTACAGCTTGATCTTAGACTTCTGGCCTTCAGAATGTGAGAAAAGAAATTCCTTATTTGACGTCACCGAGCTTGTAAGAATTTGTTTCAATGGTCACAGGAACCTTATCCACCATGTGTGAACTCTGGAGTCTGGTCCCCAGTGCCCCAGGGCACAGCCCACTTGGAGGTACCCTGCAATGCTCACAGGATGAGAGAAGAGACAGGGAAAGGGGCTAAGGGAGGGAGAAACCAGCTGGTGGGGCCGGGGTGGCTTGGAAAGCAGGGAGTGCAATGCCAGTGGCAGAGAGCTGGGAACAAGGGTGAGGTCAGGAAATACGGAGGAGAGGTCAGGCCAGCAACCTGTGGCTCCATCTCCTCCACGCCTGGGAACGCAAACAAACAGGGCTGGTGACAGGTTCTGTACTTAAGAGGGAGGGAGCGAATCAGTTCGATGAAAGGATGGTTCAGTGGACCTGGGGCTTATGCTTGCACAGCTGTCCAGCAGACAGGAAGAAGCCACCCCCATGTCACCATCCGACCACTTGGTCAGAGCAATGGTCAGGATGTGGTGGGGGCAGGCTGGATGGTGGCCAGCTATGGTCCTCTGTCCCTTGGCCCTGATCTTGGTGCTCCAGGGTCCTCATTCCCTCTGCCCGAGGCAGCCCAGCAACACCCAGGCCCCTGGGGAATGGCTATGGCTGCCCAGTGGCTTTATTTTTCTGGGGTTTCTGTCTCTCCCCACACTCCCCAGCCAAAACCAGGGCCTCATTGTCATAGCAGCCCCTCTAAGCTGTGCGGCTCAGGAGCCTACGGAGTGGGAGCACCCCTCGCTCTGAGTGGTAGCATCACTTCCTTCCCTCCTTGTTATTGCCCCACTGATGAGTAGAGTAGACCATCCAGATGTCTACTCCACCCCCTCCAAACTGGCTGCTTTGTGACAGCCTTGACCAACAGAACATAGTAGCGTCCACTTGTGACCACGCATCTGTGAGAGAACTGGCGACATCTGCCTGCTCTTGGAGTCATGAGCTTGCATTTGAGAAGCTTGGGCCATCCTGCTCGATGGGCCACAGGGAGCAGCGCTGAGCTCACAGATGGGAAGTCCAGCCCAGTTGGACTTTCAGATGACCACGGCCCCAGCTGTGATCTGATTGTAACTGCATAGAAACCCCACACACACCAAGGAAGAACGGGCCAGCTGGGCCCTGTCAACCCACACGACCATGAGAGAGGAAAATAAAGTGTTTTAAGCGAGTAAATCTTGGGGTAGTTAGTTTACATAGTCATCAATTATAGAAATGCCCCAAAAGAGGAACCTCCACATATCCTTTTCTGTTTTTATTCACTGACTACTTGGGGGCAACAAGTCCACATTCCTCATTAATGATTTTACCCACTGGTATCCTGATGGATACCAGAGTTGCTAGATGGCCCTGCTCATCTAGGGTTGATAGAAAGCCTTTAAATTAAAATCAATAAGGGAGGCACCTGTGGCTCAGTGAATAGGGTGCCAGCCCCATATACCGAGGGTGGTGGGTTCGAACCCAGCCCTGGCCAAACTGCAACAAAAAAATAGCCGGGTGTTGTGGCAGGTGCATGCAGTCCCAGCTACTCGGGAGGTTGAGGCAAGAGAATCGCCTAAGCCCAAGAGCTGGAGGTTGCTGTGAGCTGTGATGCCTCGGCACTCTACCGAGGGTGAAAAAGTGAGACTCTGTCTAAAAAAAAAAAATTAAAATCAACAAATATTTGTAAAGCAGATAGATGTTTGTGGCACTCTGAGGAATGAAATAGACAGGTAACACCTTTTATTGGAAGAGCAGTCACCAACCTTCCAAGTGCTGTCACACATCTGAACATGTGTTACCCTGACGGCCAAAAGAAGAGGCTGGGAGGGCAGCTTCCTTGGTGACTGAGCAGGAAACTACATGAAGGCCACACGTGCATGAATAGCAGAGCCAGGGCTGGATGTCAGGTCATCTGGCTGCCTGTTGCAGGTCTCCATCGCTGCTCATCCCTGTTGCCCCCAGACCGTCTGGATAGCAGTTTAGACTTGTATAGGCCCAGTGTCCCAGGCTGGAGGAACAGAGCAGAGGGGGAAGACGCTAAGCACAGGCAGTGGTGTGTGGCAGTTAGGGACTCTGGAGTCCACTCACTGGATTCAACAATGGCTCTGCCCTCAGTTTCAATGACTGTGTAGTTACATGAGCTTGCTAGGCCTCAGTTCTTCATCTGTAAATAGAGATGCTCTGACACAGGAAGCACTGGCTGCTGTGAACCCAGCAGGAAAGAGGAGGTTTGGGGACTGCTCCAACTGAGAGCACAGTGGAAGTAGCCCTCCCTGATTCTGGAAGCCAGGTCACAAAAAGTGCACATCATCTGCCTTACTCTCCATGAAGTAGCCTGACTTTCCGAGGTTACCAAGCTGTGTGGAACCTCAAACTAGACTGAGGCTTCAGGAAGAAAGGACAGAAGGAAGAGACAAGGATGCCTGGCCAGCCCGGACTGCCTCAGCTTCGGCTGTTCCAGCATCATCTACCATCTGGCTTCTGTATAGAAAACCCGGAGCCAGAACCTCCCAGCCAAGCCCCTCCTGAATTCCTAAACCAAAGAAACCATGGGAGATAATAAAATAGTTGTTGCTATTTGAAGTCACTAAGTTTGGATGTTACTTATCCATAGCAATGCTGCATAACAGGAACACAGGTGGCCGCAAGGGTCAGGGACATAGTGGATAGGATATTATTCCACCACTCAACTAACAAAAAAAAATAGAGAACCACCACAAGTGACCTTGTTTTGAACAAACATCTCTGTAGATGCAGTTAAGATATGGATCTTGAGATGAGATCATCTCAGATTAGGGTGGGCCCTAAATCCAATGACCAGTGTTGTAAGAGCCAACAAAGGAGACACCTGGGGACACAGAGAAGAAGTCCCGTGTAGGGACAAGGGCAGAGACTGCGTGATGCTGCCACAACCATGGCACACGCCGGAACCTTCAGGGGAAGCTCGGGCCTGCTGACACCTTGATTTCAGACTTTTGGCCTCCACAGCTGTGAGAGAAGAAATTTCTGTTGCTTTAATCCACTGAGTTTGTGGTACTTTGTGGTGGCAGCCCCAGGGAACTAATACAGGGGGCTAGAGGCTGTTACATCACAGTGACTGCATTTTACTGCTCCTAGGCACAACTAGCAAACAGAATGCTCCTTAGGGGAACAGGAGGACAGAAGGGTTGTGATCAGGACTTCTCAGATGATGAACGATACCTATTGGCCCCAACTAGAGTGAGGCCCAGTGGTCAGGGAAGGCTCAGGGTGCACACCGAGGGGAGCGTCGTGCTGTGGGGAATGTGGTCTGTGTATCATAGCTCCTTCAGGAAAGTTCACATAAAACAAAAAATACCAAAGCACGAATGACATCGAGGCTTTAACTTCTTGATCTTATGGTTTAGATTATCTCCTTCCCATCCCCATGGTTCATCTTTTTAGCAAAGTATGGCCAAAAACCCTCCTCCCAAAGATCTTGTGTGGATTTGGGACTAAATGTCCATCCAGCTGGAGTTGGTTTAACCAAAATACAGTTATTCACACCAGTATGGACATCTGAAGTGGTACCAGGTCTTAGAAAAGTGGCTGCAAACTTCAGTGCTGACAGGGGCCAGTCAGGCAGCAAACATGAAGGAAGAAGGCTAAGTGTGAGAGGCAGTAGGGAGTGGCAGGGAGTTGGGCAAACTGAAGCACTCCAATTGTTGGTGGTTGTGGGCCTGGAGATCCTCATCTTTCAGTTTTCTATGAGAAGCTGGAAATCAGATTTTTATGTAAAATCTGATGATTAAGTTCCAGCAGCCAATTCAAATGTAAAACATTGGGTGGATAAAATAAAGCATGTCAGTAGTCTGGATGGGGCCCACAAGCTGCTGTCTGACGTTGCATTTGTGACTGTCTAACCAAGCCTGGCACTTAGAGATACCTTGCTTGGCTCTCTTCACAGCATTCCTAAAGGTTTTCAGTTCCAGAGGTTCTGAGTCTGCCCTGTAAGGGCCATGCACCTGGTTTCTTTTCTCTACCCTGGGTACAACCGGAGTTCAGCACTCCCCTCCTGTTTCATCTGGACCACTGACCCTAGATCCCAAGAGGCATTTCCCAGGGGCCAGGTCAGGGCCTCCATGGCCTTGCTCAAGCTTCATTGTCAGCCTCCACTCCTTCCCCTTTTCACTCCTTGGTCCCTTTCTGAAGCCACATTGGGCACACCTCACTGCTTTCTGAACCCACTGAGACCTTGCAGCCTCCACCTTTTTTCATGCCATTCCCTCTGCTTATAATTCCTTTCCCTCTGCCTCTGAATTCCTGCTCAGTGCTTCAGTCCCTGCTTGACTCTCACCTCTGATTCCCTCCCAGATTCTCTCGCCCTATTCCCAGCTCAGGTGGGATCCCTGCTTCGCAGTCTTTGTTCCCAGGCACTTTGTGTACAGAAGGCCTCTGACTTAACGATAGTTTGGCTTATAATTTTTCACCTTTACAATGGTACAAGTGCAATACATATTCAGTAGAAACTGACTTCGAGTCCCCATAAAACCATTCAGTTTTTCACTTTCAGTACAGCACTCAATACATCACATGAGGTATTCAACACTGTATTATAAAATAGTCTTTGTGTTATACGGTTTTGCTCACCTATAGGCTAATGTGAGGGTTTGGAGCACAATTTAAGAAAGGTTTAGGCTAAGCTGTGATTTTTGGCAGGTTCGGTGCATTAAACACATTTTCAACTTCATGATATTTTCAACTTACAATGGGCTTATTGGGCCTACAATAAGTTAAGCAGTGTCTGTACTTGTCCTGTAACTGCAATCCTCTATCTTAGGGACTGGTTGACATTTCCATCTCACCAATTAGGTTGTAAGTATCTTGGGGGCAGGAATCATGACTCAGTTTCCCTTATAATTTGTGCCTGGCATATTAGGAATCTGTTGAAATGCCCGACAAGGCCGGAAGCTACAGTATGAAGAGGCAAAGAACTCACCTGGGTTCCTGCCGGCTCACTGGAGGCAGAGCTGGACAAGCAGCCAGCTCCTAGTCCAGCATTTTCCTGGCACACGTCGCCAAGCACCCGGCTCAGTGGAGGGGTCAGTGAGCAGCAGGAATGAGGGGCTGGGTGATATGTCCTGGACGGGCGCCAGGGCTTTGCCCAGAAACAGACATTTCAGAGACTCAGTAGCTGCAGAAACATGGAGAGAGACACAGGCCACAGAGATGTTGGGATGGACAGGTGAGAAAGTTCTGGAGCAGAACCAGGCTTAAGGGAATAGGGGACCCAAGAAGAAATTGATGGAGACAAATTTTTGGGGCAGAATCCACTGAAAACCATGAAAAAAATTGCAGTGAGAGAACATCACAGCCTGGAAAAACAGACTACATATCAAGGACTGTCAGAGTGACTTGAAGAACTGCCCACCTGCACCCCGTCTGAGGACAATGGGATTAGCAAGTCTGGCCGTCCTAACCATCAGTCTTTCCTCAGCTCCCACGATCACGATTCTCCCATCACGAAGATGATACTCACTCCCATGTACTTGGGGCTTTACACGTTCCATAGCACAGGCTATGGGCTGAATAAAAAAGGTATGTGGAGAGATCCTAACCCTCGGAGACCGCATTTGTCGGTAGGGCCTTTGCTGATATAATCAAGTTGAGGTCATACTGCCTCAGGGTGGACTCTAGATCTTACAGGATTGGTGTCCTTATCAAAAGGCCATGTGAAGAGATGCAGAGCACAGGGAGAAGGCCATGTGACAATGAGTGACGCTGCTGCACCCACAGAACACCAAGGACCACCAGCTGTCACCCAAAGCCAGAGGGGCAAGGAAGGACTCTTCCTGGGAGGAGACAACATGGCCCTGCTGACACCTTGATTTTGGACTTTTAGCCTCCATAACTGTGAGAGAATAAACTTCTGTTGTTTTAAACCACCCTGTTTATGCTGATGTATTATTGCAGCAGCCCCAGCAAACTCACACCACATGTTTGCATCTATTCTTTGAATCCATCTTCCTACTCCACTGCCAGATGCTGAACATGACTATCTGTGCTAGGTACCCTCCAGGGAGGCTCAGTGGTCCCATCTTCTGCTATTCACTTCCCTGTGCAGCCAGTCTCCTTCCACACTGAGGAGGGCTGGCCATGTAACCAATACGGTGTCATGGAAATAACTGTCATGCCTTCCCCAGCTGTTTCAGCTCCTGCCTTCTCCTCTCTTGGATCCCTTTCTCTGGGGGAATGCCCACGACCATGTCCTGAGACCACTCAAACAGCGTGTGGATGGTGAGGAGCTGAGGCCCCAAGCCAACAACCAGCTTCATGGCAATGAGTCACCTTGGAAACATCAGCCCACCCCAGTCAAGCCTTCAGATGGTGGCAATCCAGGCCCACATCTTGACCACAGCTGCATGAGACACCCAGAACCAGATCCCCCACTTAAGCCACTCCCTGGCTGCTGATCCACAGTAACTACACAGGTGTTTATTGCCTTACATCACTAAATTTTGTGGTAGGCTGCTAACACATTTGTCCAATCCCATCAGAGGCAGCGTGTACACTGGTTAAGCATATAAATTGGCTGGGTGTGGTGGCTTGTGCCTATAGTCCCAGATGCTGAGGAGTCTGAGGCAGGAGGATGGCTTGAGGCCAGGAGTTTGAGACTAGCCTGGGTAACTCCCGCCTGGGTGACATAGGGAGACTCCGTCTCTATGAAAAAAAAAAAAAGGAAGTAAAAGTCAACTATCATTTACTAGCTATTAACTTTAAATAAGTCACTTCAGCCTCTCTGAGGTTCCTCATCTAGAAGCAGGTAGAATAACTATATCCATTGTACATGACTGTTGAAAAGAGCAAAGGAGTTAATATTTAACTTCTGACAATCTCTGTGGCATAGTGAATGTTAGTTATTATTATTATACGGGTGGGAAAACAGCTCAAGAATGGTGAAAAGACATCTCCAGAGCAACACAGCCAGTGAACTCAGCAGTCAGGCTGACTCGTGAACCTGGGCCTCCGGATTCCCTGCACAGTGCTCCCAGTTTAACTGACACCTGAAGGAGATCCTCTGTGAGTCTGTAACTTCTATCACTCCATTTCGCTGCAGTGTCCCCTCAATAGATGGCTGTACACCTGTGATGGGGGCAGGGAGTGCTGCCAGATGGGTCAGACTGTGGCTCTAGGCCTGGCCCTGGGGGCATGAAAGGGGCGGGGAGGGAATGGGTTGGTGCAAGAGCTGCAGAAAATAGGTTGGGCTCCCTGTGAGAGGGGCTTTTCTGAATCACATCTTATTGCCAGAGCAGGTCCAAGGGCAGGGAAGCTGAGCTGCTGCTTGCAGCCAGGTTGGGAAATGGCCCAAAGAGCAGGCCAACTGTTTTGAAATGCAATACAGCATTAGGGCGAAAGGGCTGTCGGGAGTAAATCCCTGTTGCTGCTTTAGTTTAAGCAGATCAAAATGACCTTGGAAAAGCAGAGGCCCAGGAACCATGGGCTCCTCTAGAAGAAGTGCCCGCTCCCTTTTTTCTTGTAAGTCTGTGGCTCCTGCTCCACACCTGAGAACAGGAAGCAGTGAATGGTCTGAATAAGGCGAAGGCAAAAAAGCAGAAACTAGAGAAGGCCGTGGCCTGTGCGATTGATTTACCTTTGAATGAGCACTAGTACCTACGAAAATCAGATGCAAAGACACTCCAGGTGTGCTAGTAGCTTTCCAAGGCCTCCTCATGGCCAGGTGTAGCCCTTTGGAAAACATCAGGGAAGATTAGTGAGTGCAGTTTTTTTTTTTTTAATTGTCACCAGGACCTAAAGTGCCCCCACAAGCGTCTAAGGTGCTGGGATCACAGCTGACTTGCTTTATCATTTCTAGAAAGAACTTGAGTATGACAGGGCAAGACCAGAAAGTAATTCAGAGATTCTGATAACTGCCTTTGATGTCTAGGAAGAGGCAATCTGTCAGGAGCCAGCTCCAGGAACATGTTCCTGAGGGTTTGTTATTAGAGCTGATTTGCATTTTTTCTTGTTATGCTCTGCCTCTGTCCTGGGGCCTCTGTGAGTCTGGCCAAAGCTTCTCATGGCAGAGCCTCTACTTGACTCTCACACTTCCTTCCCCATCACAACTCCCCTTCCCAGGAACATGTCCATTTAATCAGATTGCCCTCCTACTACATGCCATCTGCATTAACCCTCCCAGGAGGCGTCCACTTGTATTCAAGATGGATTTGTATCCCTGTGGCTCTCACACTTTATTAGACATAACAGTCACGTGGAGTGCTTGTTAAACTACAGAATCTGATAGAACAGATGGGGAGTTAATAGTCTTAATAAGCTCCCAGGTGATTGAGAAGGAGAGCCTGGAGCCCTGGGGAACCATGCCCTCACTGGGATGATTTCAGCCAGGGCTGGAAAATATTTGGGGAAGGGGCAAGAGTGTCAGAAAAAGGAGAAGATGCCTATAGTATCTTCCTATTCTGTATCTTTGCAACAGCAGTGGGGGCAAAGAGTGGATAGTGGGAAGAGAGGAAAACTAAATTGTAAGGCTCTCATTCTGGAATGCTCCAGACTCCTCTGTGTCTCCCCATCTTGGCCCCACTGGCACACTTATCCTCAAAGCCCATCGTTGTCCCAGAAGCAGCCAACCTGTCCCACCTGGCCATGACAACACCGAATGTTGTGTGGCCATCTTGCTGTTTGTGTTTTGGCTATTTCTCTTTCTTTCCTCATAGCTGATTTCTGCAATGCCTTTTAACCTAGCATCACTGGTTCTCAAGGTCAGCATTGTGACCTTGAGACAGGTACCACCAGTCACATTTGGGGGGACTTGGACATGAGACAGGCTCCTTGGTGCTTCAGTCAGAGATTCTGATTGATATAAAGGTCCAGGATGGGGCCCAGAAACCTTCTATCTAAGCAAACAAGACAACTGATTCTGGAGTTGTGCCTTGAAGTTTGAGAAAGTCTGAGAAGAACCAGTTTCCTTACCATTTTGCAGGCTACTTTCCCATTCAGAATAGCAATAGGAGACATGCCCAGGACTAGCAGCTCCCTGTGGTTTCACTTCATCCCCATAGCAGTTCCTCGAGGCAGGGGTTAGTGCCTGTCTTTACAGATAAGCAAGTTCTGTGTTCTTTGGACTCCTCTGCTGCCCCCCTCCCCCCAAGCTGCAAAACGCTGTGATTGCAGGATGGGAAGTCAAAATGTGGGTGTAAGATTTGTGTACACCCCCTTATGACCTTGGACTAGGCTCTCTTCCACCCTGATCTTCAGTTCCCACAAGAGAATAATGAATGTAGCCCCCATCAACTTGAGGGCATCTATAAGGGCCATTCAAAACTAGGGTGACCAGGGGGGCTTAACTTTGCTGTAAGTTGCATTTATTACAACTCTCATCTTTTGTTATCCACATTCCATCTCTGTACTTTTATTGCTTACATGGCAGAATCATCCAGGCTCAATTAAAAAAACAATCAGAAGAAATCAGTTGTTAAATTTAACTGGGCAGGACTGTTTCAGAATGCCTGGGAAGGGGTTAATGTAGCAAGGGAAGGGCAGGAACACAAGGGTGAAACTAAAGGCAAATGATGAGGCCTCCCCGTGAGTGACAGCAGGAATGAAGGTTGCTGCATCCCAGAGCTGAAGCAGAGACCACAGCTGCTATTAAGACCCTCAAACACACCATCAGTGGTTCTGAACTTTGCATAATGACTGAACTTGGCCTTATCATTAGAGGAGAGGAGGACAGCGTGGAAACCAAAGGGGCTGAAATTTCAGCCTCTGCCAGGCCTCCCGGGGCTCCATCACACTCCCAGAATAGCGGCTAGGTTCCCAGCAGCCTCCGGCTACACCGCAGCTGGGCTTCTGTTGAGGGAGACAAGTCAGGCCCAAGCAGCTCTGGGGACAGCTGGGCTGGATACTGCCCAGAAGGCAGTTGGCTGGCCCCACCCTGCTCTGCCGTGCTAGAGGAGCTGTCTCTGGTGAGTGTGGACGTGTCTGATTCCCTGCGGCCCTATGGCTGTCTCCCATCCCCCAGGGTCCTGGCTCGGTTTGAGAGTCAGGGATAGCTTCAAGTCCCAGGAAAGGGGCAGGGGCAGTGGCTGGGACTTTTGAAGGCTTTGGTAATGGTGGCTGGAGGGGCTGGTGAGGGGTTGAATGGCCCGGCAAGTGGGGCAGGCTGCAGTGTGCATAGTGCCGACGTGGTTGTATGGGCCAGTGGCCACCAGCAGAAGAACAGGGATGGGGATCAAAGAGGTACAAAGAGGGGGCAGAGCCCTGCCACAGCACTGTCTGGAGGTTGGCTTCTGAAGGCGAAGGGATTGTTGGGAGAAGGGAGGGCAGCTGAGCCCATGGTGGCTTGACAATAGGTGCACTGTTTCCGGGTGTCTTTCTCCTTCCCTTTCTTCCCTTGTGAATATTAATTGAGGTTCCACCTCCTATGGGTAGGGCACCAAGGGGAATACCAAGATGGATCTTTCTCCCTCTCTAAGAGCTTACACCCTGGTCAGGGAGATAAGGCATGTAAATAAATAACCATCAACAAGACAGAAAAAGGTAAGGGCTACGCAGGAGGCCAGAGGAGCATCCTGGGGAGTGCAGTATAGTGATGGGGTGAGTCCAGTGAGTTAAAAACAATCCACAGCTAGTCACTGAACTGCTATGAACCTCCAACTTTAAATCTACAAGTGGAGACAGTAACATCTGTCCTAAGGACGCTTATAAGCTTGTGTTGTATGGTGCTATACAGAGGCAGGCTATTCTGGGTATTATCCTATCACACTAGCCAGCGTCTCTCTGAACTACTCAACTTGGGGTTCTGGAGCCAGAGGGAGCCCAGGATCTGAGCACTGGGCACGTGTGAGCAGCAAAGCCTAGACCCTGAGGCCTCCCTTCCCCTCAGAGAAGGCTGATAACCATGCATTCTTGGCCAGGGGTCCTCAAACTTTTTAAACAGGGGGCCAATTCACTATCCATCAGACCGTTGGAGGGCCGGACTATAGTTTAAGAAAAAAAAAAACAAACTATGAACAAATTTCTATGCACACTGCACATATCTTACTTTGAAGTAAAAAAACGAAACAGGAACAAATACAATCACACCGCCTCATGTGGTCTGCAGGCCGCAGTTTGAGAACCCCTGCTCTTGGCCAATCAATCCAATCAGAACACTGATATTTAATGCCCAAGTTTTGGGTGTACAAAGCACTATGCTAAGTGGGGATAGAGAGGTACGATATCTACAGTCCATTCCCTATAGAGCCTATCACCGAATCAGGGAGGCAAGATGTCATCCTACACACAAGATACACGCACCTAAGTGTGCAGAGCAGCGTAAGAGCAGACTCTTCCTGAAGGTGGGGAAACCAAGTGCCACGCTGGTTACATATTTCTCTTCTGATTTTGGAAGGGGTGTCTAGACTGAGTGGCCTGAATCCCTGCACCTTGGCTTTGAGGCCTGATCCTCAGGATTTGCTCAGTCTATTGAGGGAGGCTGTCTGGACCTGGGCAGCTCAGGGAACCCAGTGACCCCCTCTACAGGGAGTTGGTTAGTGGCCACTGAGCCATGGCAGGGAGGGCGGATAAGGGAGCAGTAGATTTTGCAGTACTGTGGAAGGGTTCAGCATCAGGTGACATTCCAGCAGGCTCTGCTCAAGGCCTGCTTCCGGATACATTCCCAGAGGGCTCATCCATGGGCAGCCAGTTGTGGCGAGTGAGTATTTAACTTGCCTAGTCCCTGGCTCCAGGCCCCGTGCTTCTTAAGGGGATACGGTGGTATCTGAGTCCTCTCAAAAAAACAGGCGGCTCTCACTGCTCTAAGCAGGAAGTCCCCTGAGCTTAAGAGAAAAGGAGACTCCGAGGACACAGGGCCTGGGAAAAAAGAGGGGAAAGGGCTAATTCTGCAATCCAGCCAGTTGCGGGGCACCTGACACCTAGCAGAGGGTTCCTGGCCCCTACCTGTCAGGAGCAGGAGCCCCGCCCACAGCTAGTGAGGGCCTACTCTCACTCCCCTGGGGCCCAGCTGCAAGGTGGGGACTCTGAACACCCTAAGAACATTCCACTCCTGCTCCATGGAGGAGGAAATGGCTCCTGCAAAGGATCCTGCAAACTGAAAGTATAATCCAGAACTCCGCTGCATAGGCAAACTCTGGGGAACATAACTGCCCCCTGGCCCAAAGGGTTGCCAGGGCCCCCTACCCCAGGCACTCCCAGCCTAAGGGAGGTGGGCTTCTCCAGCAGGTACTGGGGCTTCCCTGCTTCTCAGAAAAGGTGGCCTGGGAGGTGAGGCAGGGTGCCACTGTGTGCAAGGCCACTGGTGTAAGGAGGGAAGATCAGCAGTGCAGGTCACAGAACATAGGACATTCCATAAGTATCTCCTGAAAACTTCTACCGTGTGCCTGGCTGTGTGCCAGATCCCAGGGACAACAAGATGAGTGAGACATGTCCCTGTTCTCGAGAAGGGCATAATCTAATTGGGGAGAAAACAATTTAGAAGGCAAATTATGAACACTAGGATAAATGATAAACAAGGGCATAACAGGGGATGGGGACGTAGGGCAGCTGGGGTGGTGAGGAAGGTTGCCTCACACAGGAAGGGACTTTTGGGCTAAACTTCGAGGCAGGCCAGGTTTTTAAAAATGTTTGGTCAGAAAAAGCAGGGTGAGAGGAATAGGATGACCCATTGAAGGAATGACCCCAGTGAAAACCTAGGGCACGGTCCTGGCAAGGCTATTCTGAAAATGTAGACAGAACTGAATGAAGGCAGGGAAGCAGCTTCTTTAGGAGTCTGTGTTAAAAACTCTTAAAGCCCCTTTAACTGAAAGGCCTGGGGCTCACAGACCATGGACAGTCACACCAGGAAAGGAGAGGCTGACCAATGACCATCTGTAAATGCCAGGCTTGTGTGAGGCACGTGGCAGACAGAGCTTGTCTTGGAGGTAATATTATCATCCTGTTTTACAGCAGAAGAAAGAGGGGCTCAGAGAGATTCACTGGCCTGCCCAGATCACACAGCTAACACTGGTGTCATCCCTGGGCCTTGTCAGGACCTCAGACTTGTCAGAAGGAGGCTTTTCAGTGAATAAAGGTAGTTTCATTCTGCTGGTAGGAGAATGAAGCCCCACATAGGAGAGTGGCGAGGGGTGGGGGGCAAACACAGACCTGCTGCCCTCCCCCTCTATCCAGCAAAGCCAGGATCTCTTTGAACACCAGGTGGGCAGCAGCCATAGGGGACCACTTCTCAAGGTGGTATTTTTTTGGTTGAAAATGAAGTTCATAATGGGTTACATGCCTAGTGAGTTATTAAGTTAGGGTGAGGGGCATTTGGGGGCACAGATGACCCTGTGGTTGGAGTCTTGGATGTAAGGACAGTTTCTCCAGAACTTTCTTGTAGCTTTGCAAGGTCCCACCTCTATCAGCATGGTATGTGAGGGGACAAAAGCAGAGGGCAACAGAAATCCTGAGGACCCGGAGACCCAGGTCCTCTGGTCTGAGGGACTTGTCCTTTGAAGGCAGATCCTGTTCCAGAAGTGAGATGGGGTGAACAAGGAAGAAGCAAACAGCTCTCAGAAAACTGCCCTACATTCCCAGGGCTGTCTGCTGCTCAGGGCTGGGCTGCTGGGGCGCCCAGAACCCTTTCCAAATGAATCCCAGTGGTTGGCACTAGACACTCCAGCCTTTCTCCTGCCTGGGCATCAAGGCAGAGGAGAAGAATGCCTTTTTTGAGAATCTAAGTAGGGGAAAGAGCTTCCTGAAGCTTGAAAACAAATCTGCTGGATCCACTCTTCACCTTCTGTTTCTTATGGTTGGTGGGGCTCCCAGGCTCTTCCCCCACACCTTCCTCAGCTCCTCACTGGCTGCCCACTTACCCAGGTGAGCAGCCCCTCCCCCGCACCTTTGCTGCCTACAGTGATTCTGTCCCTCTCCGTTATGACAGCTGTGTGCCTTTTCCAGCTTGAGCACACAACTGCCTACACTATACAAGCATTTGCTACCCCAGCATGGGGTCCCTGAGTTGGGGTGGGAGGTGGATTTAGGGGAAGGAGCCAGGGCAGAGGACAGCTGTGCAGAAGCAATGAGCTGTTGTGCTTCATATTTTTTTTTTTTTATTAAGTCATATACACATAGATCATGAATACATTTATGCATATGTGGGGTACAATGAGTTGATTTTTTTATACAGTTTAGAATGCTTACATCAAACTAATTAATATAGCTTTCACCTCATTTATTTGATTATTGTGTTAAGACGTTTATGTTCTATACTTGATAGATTTGATTGAAAACAGACTGAACCAATTCAGTCTTTGCCACCGCAGACCAGCGGGAGAAGGCAAGGCACAGGAAGGTGTGCAGGGTTCTTGAAAACCAGGCCTTCACCGCCAGCTCCAGCCTAAGCAAACATTCCCTTCCAGAGTCAGAAAACCGGTGTGCGAGGGGAGAAATCGGCCTGAGGTTTATCGCTCTGGCAACTCCGGATGATTCATAGAGTTTAGACTCCAGGTTGTCACAGATCAAGGCACGCAAACAAACGGCCTGGGAGGTACCCCTCCCCTTTCCCTGCTCCCCCACCTGGCTACCCCTAGCCCACGACCAGCTGCCTCCCCTCCCCCTCGCGGGAGCCCCAGAGCGAGCAAACACGCCCCGCTACCCTCCCCTTCACCGGCTGGCTCCGACCGCGGGCTGCTGGCGATCCCCCAGACACCTCGGCGTCACGAGAACTGGCACCCCGAGGCCCAGAGCCCTGCCCTCCCTCCTCGTCCCCAGGGCCCTGGCCAAGCCCAGCACCTCTCTCTCCTCGGTGCGCCTCGTCCCCAGCGGGCCTCCGGCGCGAGCTAAGTAGGCCTAGCTGCCCACCTCCCGGGGGGCCCACAGCCCAGGGGCAAGGAGGCCGGAAAATCTCCTGTTGTTTACGGGGCTGGAGAGGTCCCAGCTGGAATTCGCTTCCCCATTTCTGCGGCTCCCTTTCTGCAGATTCCAGAAGCCAGAGAAGAAAGAGTGGCAACTCGGCGGATCCACCCCTGGACGGGGAGTGGGGGTGGGGCACGAGGGAACCAGAACTCCGGGAACGGTCCCCGGGCTGCGGGAGGGGCGGGACTCAGAGTCAGGGCCAAAGTGTCCCGGAGCGCAAAGACCGCGGGGGCCGTGTTAGACACTGTACCTTGGGGAACAAAACCGTGAAGGCTAATTAGGACAAGTCGGAACAGGGAACAGGGACGAGAGGAGGGGAGAGCGCTCTCCGAGTTGGGCAGTGTCTGGGGCGGTCGCAGGCAGCGCGGGCGCAGAGTTGCACGGCCCAGGGCGACCTTCGTCCACTGTGCGAAGTTTTTCTGGGCTCGGTCTACACGTTCGGGGAGAGCTCGGTGACAATCCCACGTACACTTGGTGACTGGGGCTCCGGGGAAAGACCGCGCGTGCAAGCGGCGGACACTCGGTGTGTGGTGTGTCCACGTGTACAGGCTCGGGAGGGGAGGGGGCGCAGAAGGCGTGACAAAGACGGACTTTGTGTGCGCCTCACTCCAGCCCGCAGCAGCGAACTGTGCTCGGCGTGTGTCTCACGGGGGAGCCAGGACGAAGGTGACAAAAGCTGGGTATCCAACACCGAGAGAGGAGAGACGCGCCAAAGTACCCCTGCGCGTGGCCGAGCGCGCGCGCTGGCAGATGCTGGGAGGGAGCGCTCGCCCGCGGGGGTGCCGCGCTGCACCCCGCGCCGCTTGTCGGAGAGAAAGCAGAGTCCAGAAAGTGAGTGCGCGTGAGTGCGCGCGCGCCCGCCGCGGGGGCGTGGCAGTAAACAGCAACAACCCACACGCCAGCCCCGCCGGGAACTCAGCCCTCTGCGCTCGCTCGCGGGCCGGAAAGTGGGACTCGGCCCAGCCCAGAGGTGAGTCGGGGCGGGGAGGGCCGGGCAGGCTTTGTTACTGAGTAAACGGATTAGACGTACCTGGAGCGCTGCGGGCGTCCGATTAGCTCCCTGAATGGAGGTGATGTCACGGTGATGCAGGCGCCAGCCTACCCTGGTCGGGAGAAAGCCCTGCGCAGGGAGAGGCGGGCTCGACAGCGAGCAACCAAGTGCGGCTGGCTGTGCCAGGGTCCCCAGGAGAAGCAGGCCCAGCTCCCCGCGCCCCCGCCCGGACCCTGCCACCCCAGCCAGAGCTGGGCCTGGCCCCACGCTGAGTCCCTCCCACCTCCGCCCCTACTGGGGCTGGAGTTGGCCCCGAACGCCGGGCAACAGCCGAGCGGGCGGCACGTCCCAGGTAAGGCAGCTGCCTCCCCGCTCAGCCCTCCGCCTCCGGCCGCCCCGAGAGCAGTGCTGGCGAGGAGTGGTCGAGGGCAGAGGCGGGAGCTGGAGGTTCTGAGGGCGGGGGACGCCGGGCCAAACTCCGCTCGGTCTCAGAAAGTTTCCAAACCTGAGCCGGCTGAGGACTCGGGCTGGGGGGAGCCGGCATTGTGGCTCGGATTGAAGGGCGGGGAAAGGACTCCAAGATCGGGGTCTCTCCATGGCGCGCCCTCCATCCCATTGCCTCTCTGTGCAAGTTCACTGTCAACAGTGATGCTTGGTCGGCCTCCTTTATGCTGCGTGGTACTGCGATGGGAAAGGCAGGTTTCTGTGACCCTCCCCCCCAGAAAATGAGAGGAAGAGAGCGGCCGGCTATGCTCTTTCCGTGTGGGTGGTGGAGGGAAGGGCGGTGTAGACCCCAGTGGTGGGGGTTGGAATGGAGGGAACCTGAGTGAAGTGGGAGCACTCGGAATCTCCCAGCCGGGAGTTTGGAATTTCAAACTATCAAACTTTCAACTATTTCAAACTATCAGCCTGGCCACTGGGTCCTGAACCCCTGCCTGGCTTTTCCAGGGTCTTTCCACCTCTGCCCTTAAACCTGCAGTTTTATACCCAGGAAACCCTAATCACTTAACCCCAGGGTCCTGATCCTGGAGCTCAGTATCCCCTGTATGGCTTCTAAAGTGGCTGGGGGAGGGAGTGCTGCTGGGGGGTGGGGCACATTCCAGAGTGACATTCCAGAGCTGACCCTGGGATTGAAGACTTCCCAGTCTTAGCATGTTCAGGACAGGAGCTGAGGTTCCAGAGAGCCCCCACCCCAACCTGGGCTTTGAGGTAGCTCCCTGCAGGCACAAGAATCTCATTCTTACTGGATGGAGTAAACATCAGAGCCCAGGACAGAGGGGTAAGACAATGGTACCTAACCGGGGACTGAGAGAGAATGGACATGGATGGAAGGAGAGAGAAGGCAGGATGTGGGTCCGTGGGTCCATCCATCCTTCCTGGTATCAAACAGGAGGAAGGAGGATGCTCTGTGGTATCCCTGGGTGAGCATCCCAGGTGAATGGTCATAGCACCCTCAAGGGTAACCTCTGGCCTTGGGTCTATATCTTACTCTGTACTCTTGAGCGTGGAAGCCTGACCTGGGTGTTTTTCTTTCCAGGCTGATGGGGGGAGGAATGTCAGGGGTTTGGAGATGGTAGCAGGTGATGAAGTGTGTGTTCTGGAAGGTGAGTCCTTGCTATCTCCCCTGGTGCTGAGTGAAGCCACTTTTTGCTGAGTTAAGCTGGTCAGGGCTGGCCAGGCCTCTGAGCCCACCAGCTCTGCTGTGTCCTCTCTTCTCTCTCTGGAGCCAGGACGGGGAAGGGGATTCAGGAACTGGATTGGACTGACTCACACCAGAGCTGGGGGCTGGGTGGCTGAGTCTGGGGAAAGGGCAATTTCACAGGTGATTAAAAATATTTGTACAACTGATTCCAGGGAAGTGAAGCAAAAGGGCCCTTTTGTCCAGAAAATAATCTGAGGCTGGGGCTGGGCTTCAGCTGTTGGATAGGGGAGACTGACAGGGAAGGAGGTGGTCCCCCTCCCACTCCACTCCTAGAACCCTCTGAGAACTTTCAAGCAGATGTGACCCCAGAAAGGAGGAGGTAGTACTGAGTACCCAGAGGCAGTATTGGGTCCTGTGTCTGTTCAGAGGGTGATTTTTAAATGCCTACTGTGTTCTGGGCTTGTTCAGTAGCCTCAAAGACCTGAGACCCTGGGAGAGGGGATTCAGATGTTCAGGATTCAAAATTATCAGTCTAAGCGCAGGGTCTAATCTACCATCTTAATAGGTAACTAAATGTTCATTCCTGGGTATCAGAGGGCTGCAGCTGAGTTCTTTTGAGCTTCCTTCTCTTAACTCTCCTGCCTCGTGCAAGGGTCCCTGTCCTGGGCAGCAGACAATTTTTCTCCCTGAGTCTATGTATTTCTCTCCCCACCTGCCCTTTTATTTCAGGGGGAACCAGAGAAATAAGAGATTTCAGATGAGAACAGGTTGTTTTGTCTGAGGCTAGTAAGTTACATGGTAGCTGGGCAGGAGCATGGTACATGGAAGGGGTGAGGAGCAGATAAACTGCTCTTGTTTCATTCCTTGGAATTCCCACTTGAAGGGTACAGGAACAAGTTGTTGGTCACCAACAACAAAGTCAGGAGGAGATTGGGGGCTGGGAGAAAGGACAGCTTTGAAGCTTCCCTGACCCTTGCCCACATGTCTGGTTGGTTTGGAGTCCCTGGCGTGTTTTTAGAATGATATGGCTACTACATGTATCAGATTTGAACCCAGTAGCATAGACTTTAGCATGCTTTCCCCCCACATCCAACCAGTCCTTAGATTGTGTTTTTGGAAAAGATCACTGAGATCCGGCCATTACAGATTTACCTTTGGCCTTGATCTTTAAACTGGAATGAGTGTGTCCCCAATAAATCAATGGCCTGGGTTTTTTTGCCAGATTCATCTCTTAAGCCACAACCCTGGCTATTCCCTCATCGTGCTGAAAACAGCCTTCAGTGACTCCCCATTGCCTTTAAATTAAAATAAGGCCTTCCCTATAGAATTTCTCATCTGTCACCAGCAGCTGCAACTTCTCTTTACAAACACGGTTAATACTTGGCAAACTTGATTTTTTTTTCCTCTTGCTGTGAACTTGGGCTCATCTCAGAGTTTGACTTACACCGTTCTCTCCATGGACCTTGCTCCCTTAACCTACTCAACCCTTCCTTACAGTCTTCAGGGCTTAGCTTTGTGTCCCTGTCTCATAGCAGTGTCTGGGACCTGGTGTGTTTTTATTAAATACTGAATTAAATGCTGTTGAACAGTCTTCTTCCTCTTCTGAGGCCCTTAGTAGGAAGGCCTCTCCCTCTCCTGTGTTCCTATAACACCTTTCTGTCTCCTGCAGGTAAATTCTGTTCTTTGACACTTATTTTCTTCCTTGTGTAACTGTTTGCATATCTACCCCATCTCGCCTATTAGATTGAAATACTATCAAGTCAGTACTGTATCTATGCATCTTTGTGTTTCCCACAGATCTAAGATCTGCGAGGCCATGTCCCCTGGATGCGCAGTAAATATACTTGCTGATTTGGAATAATTGCCTGCTCTAAACTGGGTAGAGGCGGGGGAGAAGCCTTGAGGGTGCAGATGCCTGATGGTGCAGTGTCTGTCCTCAGTGTCCACTTACACATTTACTACTTCATCCCTAGTGGACCCAAAATGCCCAAGATGAAATTGAACATTTAGTATCCCATAAAATGTTGTTATTCATAAATTATTTCCCTGGAGTGGCTCAATATTGCTTCTTCCCCATTAGCCCTCCCTGACTCATCTTTTCTCTGTCCAGTTGGTACTTTGATTTACAATTACACAAAGCTTATTTAAGTCACTACAGGGGAAAATGTGTAAGGGAAACTAAGAGAAATGGTGCTTTTCCATTAGAAGTGAAGAGAAACTAGCTGTTCTGGCACCCAGTTATTTAGAAAAACAATAGTACGTTTATGGAAGAATGTTAATTTTAAGAGTTAATAGTAGGGCAGCGCCTGTGGCTCAGTGGGTAGGGCACTGGCCCCATATACCGAGGGTGGCAGGGTTCGAACTCACCCAGGCCAAACTGCAAAACAAAACAAAACAAAAAACCAACCAGGCTGGTTGTGGCAGGTGCCTGTAGTCTCAGCTACTCAGGAGGCTGACGCCACGGCACTCTACCCAGGGTGGCACTCTACCAAGGGCGATAAAGTGAGACTCTGTCTCTAAAAAGAAAAAGGAAAAAAAAAAAGTTAATAGTAATCAAGTTTAACTAAAAAATGAGAAAGTAGCTGAGATGGCTAAAATATCTAAAATATTTTCAAGTCACATTCAGGATTTTGTTTGTTTTGATTTTTTTTTTTTTTTAATTGTTGGGGATTCATTGAGGGTACCATAAACCAGGTACACTGATTGCATTTGTTAGGCAGAGTCCCTCTTGCAATGATGTCTTGCCCCCAAAAGGTGTGGCACACACTAAGGACCCACCCTTCCCTCCTTCTTTCTCTCTCGAAGGACTTTGAGAATTGATCCTCTTTATTTGGTCAATTTCACTTAATTTTATGAGTTTCATTTCCCCTGACTTAGTAAGTATTCTTTTCACTTGTCAATATGGAGAGACAATTCTATGGACTGAGATTTAGGATTTTTATTTGCCTATTAGAAATTAAGTAGCCAGGTGGCTAGGTACAGTGGCTCATGCCTATAATCCTAGTACTCTGGGAGGTGGGAGGATTGCTTGAGGGGAGGAGTTTGAGGCCAGCCTGAGCAAGAGTAAGAGCCTGCCTCTACTAGAAATAGAAAAATTAGCCTGGCATGGTAGTGCACAACTGTAGTCCCAGCTACTTGGGAGGCTGAGGCAGGAAGATCATTTGAGCTCAGGAATTTGAGCCAGGCTAAGGCCATGGTACTCTAGCCCAGGTGACAGGGTGACACTCCATCTCAAGAAAAAAAAGAAAGAAAGAAAGAAAGAAATTAAATAGTCAAGCCAAGAATTGAAGAAAATAATAACAAGATAAACCGCAGGCAAACAACCCTCCAAATTCCCTCTCCCAAAAGGAGGAAGAAAGGTAGTGAGGATAGTGCGTTATACATAATGCCATTCCTCCGCTAGCCGCTAGTGGTCACTAGCAGCCCAGGAAAGCTTGGTTGCTGTCTTTCTGGAGACTTCCTGATGAGGCGCCATGAGGCAGAGTTGCAACGAGTTCTTTGACCATGCTGGCTGAATTAAACATGCAGTACCTCCATTTCACAGAATTTTGGAATTTATTAACTTGCTTTTTAGAGCATTTAAATTTTCTGTGTTAGGTATACTCCAATTCCATTCAAAGCCTTTAATTGAAAAACTCGCTGATTTGATCTTTAATTTCTCTTAATGTGTCACACCCGTTACCTCCACTTCACTCAGGGAAATCCAGTTGGTATTGGGGCCAGGGATCGGCATTTGGTAGAGCTGCAGTGAGTAGATAGAGTAAAATGTAATGTTCCATCCTGGATGTTAATAAAAGATATCTTTCTTACCTTCTGGCTACAGTGTCTTAAAGTCTGCTCTTAAAGATTAATCCCTTTGGGTTTTGCATTGTCCTTGCCTGGTTCTTGCTTTTAAAATGTTAATGTCTCGTGGGAGAATGTTTGCATTAAGTCATTAACTAACTGGGGAATTAGTTTATTTTGTCCTTGACTTCAGCATCTGAGCTAGGCAGAAACTTTGGATTCTAAAGAGGAGACTTAGCAATAAAAATGGGAAGATGAAGGGTAAAAAGGGGAGGTGGTGGAAGGGAGGAGGAAGTGTGGATAATTTTGCTTGGTTATTCAACTCTCCTTTTTTTTTGGCTGCAGGCTGTGCCTGCTATACGTGCTTGTTAAGTACTTGTTGAGTGAATGAATGGTTGAATAAATGAATGCATGGACTTAGTATCTGACAGGGCAGAAAGGAAATGTTGAATGGGTGCTATACTTGGTTTTAACTTGCTCACAAGTTCCTTCTCCCCTTAGCCCTGACTGCAAGAGTTCAAGGAATATTTGAACTCAGGTAGAGGGAAGGGAACCAAATATTCCATGACAATTTCTTCCTTTTCCATGGCTAGGAATAGGGGTGACAGAGGAGCTTCATCTTATTTGCCTCTCTGCTCAGTTGCTGTGTATACCAGGAGTTCTCTGTTAAGAAGGATTCTGAAGCCCAGAGGGACTATCTCGTGCTCAACTGGCACTATCTGCCCTGGTTCAGGATGGGGAGGCTGTGCTATGTATGTTGAAGTCTGGCCTTGGAGGACTAATTTTGTTCCTTCTCGCTCTGTCTTTAGGGACCCAACTGGAGCCTGGCCTGGGTGCCAGGATGGCCACCCACAAAGCCTTGCTAATGTTCCTGGGACTGCCTCTCTTCCTGTTCCCAGGGGCCCAGGCCCACAACCAGGCCCCACCTGGCTGCAGCCCAGACCTCAACCCCCTCTACTATAACCTGTGTGACCGCTCTGGGGCTTGGGGCATCATCTTGGAGGCAGTGGCCGGGGCAGGCATCGTCACCACATTTGTGCTCACCATCATCCTTGTGGCCAGCCTCCCTTTTGTGCTGGACACCAAGAAGCGGAGCCTGCTAGGGACTCAGGTGTTCTTCTTGCTGGGGACCCTGGGCCTCTTCTGCCTCGTGTTCGCCTATGTGGTGAAGCCCGACTTCTCCACCTGTGCCTCCCGGCGCTTCCTCTTTGGGGTCTTGTTTGCCATCTGCTTCTCTTGCCTGGTGGCCCACATCTTTGCCCTCAACTTCCTGACCCGGAAGAACCACGGACCCCGGGGCTGGGTGGTCTTCACTGTGGCTCTGCTGCTGACCCTTGTGGAGATCATCATCAACACGGAGTGGCTGATCCTCACTCTGGTCCGGGGAGGTGGCGAGGGCGGCCCTCTGGGCAACAGCAGTGCCGGCTGGGCCACAGCCTCCCCCTGCGCCATTGCCAACATGGACTTCGTCATGGCGCTCATCTACGTCATGCTGCTGCTGCTGGGCGGCTTCGTGGGGGCATGGCCCACCCTGTGTGGCCGCTTCAAGCGCTGGCACAAGCATGGCATCTTCGTGCTGCTCACCACAGCCACCTCCATTGCCATCTGGGTCGTGTGGATTGTCATGTATACCTACGGCAACAAGCAGCACAACAGTCCCACCTGGGATGACCCCACTTTGGCCATTGCCCTTGCTGCCAATGCCTGGGCCTTCATCCTCTTCTATGTCATCCCTGAGGTCTCCCAGGTTACCAAGGCCAGCCCCGAGCAGAGCTACCAGGGGGATATGTACCCCACCCGTGGCGTGGGCTACGAGACCATCTTGAAAGAGCAGACGGGTCAGAGCATGTTTGTGGAGAACAAGGCCTTCTCCATGGATGAGCCAGCTGCAGGTGGGTCCTGGGAGACGCCTTGCGTGGGTCCCTGTGTCTCTTACTGCAGAACAGACAGTCAGTCTCTTAAGCAAAACAGAAAGTTCTTAAGGTTAGCTATGGTTTTCTGCCAAACTGGCCCTAAATTCCATTTTTAAAAATACTTTTTCCTATGTTTATATAATTCATGTGTATGTATATTCTCATTGTAAAATTTCAAACATTACATAGAAGGCACAATTTCTCTCTTCTGCCTCCCCATCTCTACCCTGCATTCCATCCTGTTCCATCCCCAAAAGTGAACACTGTTGACTGGTATGATGCCACCACATGCCTTCATTTCCCCCTTTGTAAAACAGGGATAATAACAGTACATCTTGGCTCAGTGCCTGTAGCACAGTGGTTATGGCACCAACCACATACACCGAGGGTGGCGGGTTCAAACCCAGCCCAGGCCTGCTAAACAACAATGACAACTGCAACAAAAAATAGCCAGGCATTGTGGCAGGTGCCTGTAGTCCCAGCTACTTGGGAGGCTGAGGCAAGAGAATCGCTTAAGTCCAAGAGTTTGAGGTTGCTGTGAGCTGTAACATAGTAAGACTCTGTCTCAAAAACAAAAAACAAAAAAAAAGTCCATCTTTCCTGGGGTTCTTGTGCATATTAATCAGTGCATGTGCCTGGCCCATGAAGAGCACTCTAAAGAATTAGCTATTTGTTGTGTGTGCATCGCTGTTTTCACTGTTAATATATTATCCTCCCAGAACTTGTTTTTCTGTTAGGTACATGACCACTAGCTTCCTTTAAAAGGAAGTCTTTTTTCAGTTTTTTTTTTTTTCTTTTTAATAAAGCACTTATGGTGCCATGTGGTGAGCACAGCAGCACATTTGTTACCTAAGGACCCCCCACCCAGCATTTTTTGAGCACCTACTATGTGCCAGCCCCATGCTGAGCCCCCTCCTGGTGTGTCCTGTTGCATACATCTGTGCATTCTCACCCTGACAGCTGCAGCCCCTTCATCAGACATGGCCTGGAAAGCCAGGGGCTCAATCCCACAGCCCTGACCCTGACCACAGTCTGTGCTGTGGCAGGTGCTTGGGGAGCTTAAGACTCTCTTAACTGCCTGGTTATCATGCCTCAGCTCTGGGGCCTCTGCCAGAACAGAATTAGAGACAATAGAAATTCCGGAATCAGAGACATTCCTGTCTCTTCTCTACAAACTGTGAAATACTTAAAGCCCCTGCTTTGGGGGAAGAAGTGACCCTTGACCTGCTGGGCACTGGCTCTTTGATCTGCCCACCTGGGCTGAGCGCCTGCTCTACCCCAGGCACACAGGGTGTGTGGGCAGGACAGGTTCAGGGGGAGCTTCAAGCCCCCTGCCCCCACCTCTGTATACCTGTTTGTCAGGGCCAAAGAGTTCTCAGCTTTTGTCCCCTCATGGCAAACATTTCTGAGGCTCTGTGTTTTCCTTTTTCCTTTTTTTTTTTTTCTAAATGGAAAAATAAATTGGGTGAGCCAGCACTTAGGAAGCCCTATGTAGGCTGTGGTCCCTCGGAGCTGCAGTACCGCAGCTCTGTAGGATCGGGTGTCTGCGGTGCAGCCCCCACAGTTGGGCCTCTCCCCGGCCCCAGGGCTCAGTCACTGGCTTTCTCAGACACCCTGAGAGTGCCCAGCAGGGTGGAACACATTGAGAAACCAACACCCAAAAGGCACAGGGAAGTATTCGTGGAGCTGAAAAGAGTTCTGGCAACTGGTCAGGGGGCCACAGGCCTGGCCATGCATCAGCCTCTCTGGCTGGGCTCTGGGTACGTGTGTGGGGAAGGCACCCAGCTCTGTGCCATGAGGACATAAAGAGGCTCAGGCTGAAGGGTCTTGGCTCTATTTATACTAGCGCCTGGCAGTTGGCCCGCAGCAGTAGAGGCCAGAGCTGGAGGCTCGCCATCTTGGAAGGCAGCCCAAAGCCCATGTGCCCTCTTGGCCTCTGGCCCCGGGGCCGGATGGGGATGTGAAGGCTGCTGATGGGGCATTTTTCTGTGCTGTTGGGTGGGGATTTGGGGTCCCACATTGCAGGGAAGCTGAGCAGCATGGTATACTCCTGTGTATCTGTACAAATGGGTGTATCTGTACAAATTTTTCTGTGCTGTTGGGTGGGGGGCCCCAAATACACACCTCACTCCACAGTCAGCTACTCCTGGGTTAGATATTACACCCGGACTGGCATGGCCTCGTCTTCCCTCTTCTCTGTCGACCCTGGTTGGGTTGTGGGAGGTGGGAACGGGAGCTGAAAGCCCAGGAGTCCTCACACTGTTTCTGTTTTCCCTTGCAGCTAAGAGGCCAGTGTCACCATACAGTGGGTACAATGGGCAGCTGCTGACCAGTGTGTACCAGCCCACTGAGATGGCCCTGATGCACAAAGGCCCGGTGAGTGGATGCCCCAGGGCCCTGTGACCTTGCTGAGGGACATAGCCCAGCCTCAGCTGGCCCAGTACAGGGGTAGGGGGATGTGGCCGGGAGAAGGCAGGAGTCCCCATCTGGTACATGTGTCTGGGGAACCAAGAGCTCCAGTTTTCAAAGCCCCTTTTTCTGGAGCTTTGGGGTCTGCCTGTGTGGCACACAGCCTAGGATGGATGGCGTACAGATTGTAGGATGAGCTTTCATGGAGCTGGAGTGAGTTGCCAGCCTTACCCTAAAGAACTCGGAGAGGGACAAAAGAGGGTCTCAGCCAGGTGCCTCCAAAGTGACCCCAAATGTGCCTGATCTGGATAGGTACTTACTTCTAAATAAGTACCCTCCCCCTCCCCCACCAGCGGGCAGCCAGTCTTGACCTTACATCTCCCCTGGGTTCTGGAAACCAGATGCTCCATTAGCCAAGGAGTGGGGGCGGGTAGGAACAGGAAGAAGGTGGGTTGGATTCCCACTCTCCATACACACGCCTCCTCCCGGCTGGCAGTGGCCATGGGGAAAGGTCAGTGACCCATCTTGGCAGGATGCTGGGAACAGGAAGTGAGGAGGTCAGTGGGGTGGCGTTCCCATCCCCTCCCTGGACCTCTCTGAGAGTCTGAGGGCAAGGGGGGGCAAATGTGTCTGAATTTCCAGTCCCAGCTCCTTCCCTGTCCCTGAGCCTGAACCTGCAGCTAGAGCAATGGTGGGCAGAGGCCTCTGGCTACCAGCCCCCCAGGCAGAGGACAACCACCAGAACCTCAGTAGCCATCTCACTGTTGTTACCCCTCGCTCCCTAGAGCGTTTGGGGGCTGCGGGGTCGACTAACAAGACTATTTGTTCTGACCGGTCTTCAGGTCACCAGCATTAGCATCACCTGGGAACTTTCTTGAAATGCAGATGGGGTGGACCAGAGGTGGGCCAAGACAATGGTGAACATCCCTTCATGATGTCACTTTGGTAGCTTGAGATCTATCACCTGGGCATGACCACCCAGCGCAGATCTGAGAATGCTGCAAGTCAGGGCTCTCCCCCACCCCCAACCCAGTCATTATAGCCCACCCGGGGGTCAAGGAGGATGCTATGAGTGGGTATAACTTAACAAACGTTGGTAGTGCTGATGTACACCTAGGGCTAAGGCCACTGACCTAGGTGTTCCAGGGACCACAGGGGAGTAGGAGGTTGTAGATAGGTGGAAAGACCACCTGGATCTGATTGGGTCAGGGGCTGGTTTGAGGCCCTGGAGCTACAGAGGCTTGGTGGCAACTGTCTCCCACAAGGATAAGGCAGGTGGGGCAGGAATTCACCTCCCCTCCACGTAGGAGCTGGGACAGGTGCCTCAGATCCTGTCCACCCCACAGCCAGTGGTCTCACCCACACAGTAGCAGGGCCAGGTTGAAACTATCCAGCCTAGACTCTTGGGCAGAGATGTATGGGCCTGCCCAGGGCCTAACAGAAGTGTGTCCTTGGCAAGGGAAGCCAGTCCAGATGCTGTTGTATATTATAGTGTCCTTTGGCTTCCTTGGGGAAAGGTCCCCTGCAGGAAAGGGCTGGGAACTTTACCAGATAGGCAGTAGCAGCCCAGTGTGGCTTAAGATTTGGCCTCTACTGGCCCTAAGATTTCCCTAAGGAATTGGAAGGAGGAAGGGGCTTGAGAAGAAGATCCCCTTTATGAAGCCTCCAGGACCACCCAGGTGAGCAGGGGCTCTGTTCCCATGGCCAGAGGTAGGGTGAGATAAGGGGACTGAGGTCAGCGCCCCTATTTCTGGAAATAGAGTTAGCCATTCCAGGCTACTGCTGGGTCCCAGCCAGAGGGGCAGAGGGGCGGTGGAGAGGGAGCTGGCAGGCACACCCCTGCAGGAAGCAGAGTGTTTGTGCATCCGCCCTGGCGGAACCTGGCTCCCGAAGCCCCTGACTGTGAGACCGCCTGTCCTTCCTTCCAGTCCGAAGGAGCTTACGACGTCATCCTCCCACGGGCCACCGCCAACAGCCAGGTGATGGTCAGTGCCACCTCGACTTTGCGCGCTGAAGACATGTACTCGGCTCAGAGCCACCAGGCAGCCACACCGCCGAAAGACAGCAAAAACTCTCAGGTCTTTAGAAACCCCTACGTGTGGGACTGAGTCAGCAGTGCCCAGGAGAGATGGGCGGGTCTGGGGAGGGCCCTCAGGACCTGGCCTGGGCAGGGGGGCTCCCCCCCCCCCTTGCTGGCCCAGGGTAGCTTGTCCTCAGAGCCATGAGGTCCTCCCTCTGCCAATATCTGGGTGGGTGTCCTGGTGCCCCCCATCCACTCCTCAGTGTTTGTGGAGTCTCCGGCTTCATGCCAGGGTCACCTCAGTGGTCATGCTCCAGCCAAATAGTGTTCTTCTTGGGGTGGTGGCCGGTCTGTGCCTGCATTTTCTGAAGATTCCTGCAACCTCGGGAGATTTCATAGGCACTTTGGGCCTGGATCTTGCTCCTCTGTGAGGAACAAGGGTGCCTAATAAACATGTTTCTGCTTTATTAACTCTTTCTCTGGGGTCGTAGTTTCCAATGAACCCCCTCCTTCGCCATGGCCTAATGGCTGACTCCTCTTTCCCCTTTCTCCAAATCCAGCTCACACTTTAAGCTGCTATGGAATTTCCTTTCCATGCCATTAAGTAGCTGATGGCTCTGCCCAGCGAAGGTATCTTTAGCAGATCCTCCAGCCATGCTGTGTGCAGCCAGAATGAACATCTGGGCCCAGCAGTGTCTGGGATGCAGTCCCACATCTGAGCTTGTCTGAAACTAGGCACCTTTCCTCTGGAGACCCCCTCCAGTGGCTATGGGGACAGAACCGGGAAGGTGGGCCCATGAGCAGACAGTTCTGCGACTGAGGGAAGATCAGCTAATTCCAGCCTTTCTTGGGGATGAGGTGAGAGTAATTGTGCCCCAGTCTGCAAGATCATCCTGTGTAGTACAGGGAAGGGAAGGGCCCAGAGAAGGTCAGGAGTTGTCTACAAAGTGGGTGACAAAAGTGCAAAGAGTTGGGCCAGGTCCTGGTTGGTTTCATTTCTGGGTGGCAACTGAAATGCCCACTGGGTCAGCGCTTTATGGTAAACAAAAGCCTTTCCTCAGCAGCTCATTGTTAGCTAGAAGAGGGCAGGAGTAGTGTCTTCTTTTCTAGATTATAATCCCAGAATCGTACCATTTTAGGTTAGACAGGGCCTTGCGGCTGTTATCTCCCCGCCCCCCACTCTACAGGTAAGCAGGTGGCCCAGAGAGGTCTAGGTGCCCAGAGAGGTCTAGGTGCCCAGACTCTGACATCCCAGCGCTTCTCTCCTCCACCCACCCCAGGGCGGCCGTGCCTCTGGCTGCACTTGTACAGCCATGCAGACGGCACAGCAGCATCCTGCCCCCTGGACACTGGCTCAGGTCTTCTCAGGGGGGTTGCCAGTCCTGCTCCTTCCAGGCTTGGGAATGTTTCTCCCCAAGTAGTCTGAAGCTATTTTCTGACACTGGTTATATTGGAAAAAAGTGTTTTGGGTGCAAGGGAAAGAAGAAAGGTTGCAGGACAAAAATAAAACTGCTCCTAAGCTTCTTCTGCGTTCAGATCACACCAGCCTCCTGGGGACTGAAACCCTTTCTTTTTAGTAAAAGCTGATTGCTGGTACTCGTCCCCTTTGACTCCTTTTTTCTTTTTTTTTTTTTGAGACAGAGTCTCACTCTAGAGTGCCTGGTATCACCCTGGCTCACAGCAACCTTAAACTGTTTGGGCTCAAACAGTCCTCTGCCTCAGCCTCCCAAGCAGCTGGGACTACAGGCGCCCACAACACCCAGCTAAGTTTTCTATCTTTAGTAGAGACAGGGGTCTTGTTCCTGCTCAGGCTGGTCTCAAACTCCTGAGTTCAAGCAGTCCTCCCACCTCGGCCTCCCAGAGTGCTAGGATAATGGCCATGAGCCACAGGCCCAGCCCCCTTTGACTATTGTTCTTTCTGGTTACTTTAGGCTCAGTCCCCGCAAAGTAAAGCAAGATGATAGAAGCCCTCTTCCTGGGACTGCACGTCTCCCTGATGTCCTCATTCCTCTATACCCAAGCTGGTCAGGGTCCAGTACCTCTCTTGTCCTTGTCATTGCAGCTGGGAGGGGCCAGAGGTCACCAAATGAAGCAGTGGATTGTGTGGGGCCCCTGTGAAGCCCCTCAGTGTGTGGGCTGGGGCTTTAGGGCCACCCCCCTTCCTGCCCAGCCCCACTTCCTGGTCCCAAGTGGCTGCAGTGACCAGGAGCAGCCTGCAGACTCCTCACCAGCCTCCATCTGCCCTGCCTGGGGGCCCCACCCCACCAAATCACAGCCCCCGTATCCCCATGGCCTGCTTCTCCAGGGGACCATCATTCTTCCTGTGAATGACAGGCCTCAGATGCCCCTGTCTTAATGCTGTGGACCTTCCTGTTTTGGTATCCAGCATCAGCTTGTCCCACTCCACACCTAGGTGGATCTCTTGCTCCATGAGTCCTGGGAGTCAACTTGTGGCAGAGGTTTGTACTTGTCTTTCTCATCGGGGCCTCCTGTCACCATCCAGGCTTTGGAAGGCTACTGAGACAGAGCCTGAGGCCTGGATACACACTACTGCTCTGCCTGGCCTCTGGGTCCCAGATCTGAGCCCCTGGGATGCTTCACTGGAGAGCCCCTTTACACCATCACCCTGAGCCTTCCCACCAACCAAATCCCACCACCAACCAAGACTTCCCAGCCCTGCCTATTCCTGCTCCCAGCCACCCTGACCATGTGGGACAAGGATGTCTACTCTGTTCCCATCAGGGAAGCATCCTCTTCCTCCAGCACTACCTCATGGAGGGCCCACAAAGGCGTTGGGGTCAGCAGGCCATGTGGCACTGAAGGCTCAGCACAGTTCTTGGGCCTGCCGACATTCTCCTTGGGCCCCTTGTCCCCTTGTCTGCCTTTGGTTTCCCCACCAGTGCAGAAGGTGGCTCCTGGGCAGTCAATGCCCCAGGATTACTCAGATCTCATAGGTTCTTGGAATGCAGTGGGGGCCTGCTCTTGTCACCTGGGTGTCTCTGGCCAGGGTCTGGGGGCACCCTCAGGAAACATGGGCTGGGGGCCCAAGCTGCATTCTCAGGGGCCACCTGGGAGTCCTGGAGCACATGGACTTGGGTCAAGGTCTCTCCCATGACTGAAAGGCTGAGGGAGGCCCCTCGGGTGAGCAGGACCCAGGACAACAATTGTGCTGTTTCCTGATGGGCAGACGAGTCCGTTTCTACCTCACCTTGGGCAGCAGATATTCTTGGATGCCTGGACTCGCTGGTGCTACTTTCACCACTAGGGGAGCCTCTTGTGTCCTTGGCCTTAGGCCTTTCTCCTGAGGGTCTTGACAGTCACCCAGGGAAAGTGGGAGCCTTCTGGGGACCTGCATGCTGCTGGCATCAAGGACAGAGACAGGCACAGCTCCAGGCTGTGGGAAGGCGATCTCTGCAGGATTCACGTCGCTGGTTTGCTCCTGCCTTTGGGTAGTAGACAGAGCTGGCTTATCCACCAGGCCCTCCCTAACATGCCCCTGGAGCTCAGTCCTCAGCCCGGCATCACCTCTGGGTGCCAAGGCAGAGGGCAAGGACAAGCAGCTCTCCAGTGCTACCCTCCTGGCTCTGGCAGCCTGTGCCTTTATCACTGGAGTGTTTTTCCAAAACTAACTTGGGTGAGCAGTCCCAAGTGTGAACCCACCACCACCTTTCTGCTGTGCTGAGTTGCTCAATTCCATGAATTATTTCCCAGTCGTGGAAGGGAAGGGGAGCTCTGTGGACCTCACACTGCTCTTCTAGCTTAGTGGCTCCAGGGTCCCTTACAGTGAGTAAGGCACCACCCTGCTTCTGTAGGTGGGTGGTCATCTCACAAGAGTCCTTGGCAGCCTGGGCGGCCAGAAGGTGCAGCCTGCAGTGAACATGGGTCTGTTACAGCCTGAGACCCTGGGGGCCTGTGGATGAAGCTCAGCAAGGACATAGGCCTGCCTGGACTGGGGAGCGCCCAGTGGAGGAGGCTGCTTACTCTGGCCCAAGGCCACATGCAGAAGGCAGGGGTGTTTCCCAGAAGAGCAAGATGCCTCCTCTGAGGTGTGGAGCTGCATCACAGGCCTTGCATGGAAGGAAACTGGGATAGGCCAGGGCCTGCTGCAGGTCCATCACCATCTGGACGGCACCTTGGCAGGTTCACACCTACCACTGTCAAACTATGTAGCTCAGAGCAGAGGAGCTTGACTTCATAACTCTTCTGAATTAAATGGCTGTATCCTCTGCTTGTGAGGCATTGCTGCCACTGAATTCCCATGTGTTCATGAAGAATTTTCCTGGGATTTATTGATATATACCTCCCGTGCCCACACCCTTTGTCTTCTATGCTAACACAGGCCGTGTTAAGTTTTTGCTTGGTTGAGGATTTCTTTTAATGGGGGAAACTAGGCTATTAAAAAACACTGAGCTCTCAAACCACTGAGGACAAAGACAGGTGACCCCCATACAATATGTGAGGAGGAGTGGGGCTGGGAGGGGGCGACCCTGTAGTAGCCCTCCTCTAGCCGGCTGTGGCTGGAAGTGGGGGAACTTACTCGGGGCACAGAAAAGCCCGCTGGGGCAGGGAGGGGATGATACCACCAACCCCTGGCAGAAACACCTGCCAGTTGCCACGTCCAGAAAGAAGGCTTTCTGTGGCCCTGAGCTGGAACATAAGCCCCACAGCTCACAGCCAGAGCAAGACAGAGCAGAGGTTAAGTGACCTGCCCCTAGTGATGCAGCCTAGAAGGGTCCTTAACCCATGCTCACCAAGGCTGACCTTTTCTCTAGCCCCTAAGGTCATGCCAAGGTTAGGCGCAGATGCTGGTGACCAGACTGTTTCCTGTCTACTCTCTCCATTCTGGGCCTCCAGGAAGCTGCAGCCCCTGATTGAGGCAGCCATATGAATTATTTAGTATCTGCACCAGCCGGCTGCGTAGTGCGCTGACCTCATCCTCCTTGAAGAAAGAAAGGTTGCTGATCTGCAGAGGCTGCAGCAGCAGGCCCCTCTGGGGTATTGGAGACAAAGAGGGACACCAGTGCCCCGGGAAGGAGGTGGGGACCAGAGGCCCAATGGCCCTGGGTAGCAGGAAGCAGCTCTGAAGAGCAGCGAAGTGTGACTTTGAAATCGGCCATGGGTTCAGATCCTGGCCATTACTAGCTCTATGACCTTGAGCAGCCCCCTTGATCCTCTCTCAGTCCTCTCATCTGAAAAATGGGGCTACCAACATGTGGGGTTCATATTTGGTGTTCTGCTCCCTCCAGGTCACCCCCATGAAAGTCATGGCCAAGGTAGGATATCCAGGCACCAGCTGTGTCCTGTGCCTGGATGAGCTGATCTCCCAGCCAGATTCCACTTAGCCAAGTTTGGAGGGAGATGCTAAGGAGGAAAAGAACCCCACAGCAGTGTCCTGGCCAGCAGGGGTGAAGGGCTACCAGAGGCCTTAGGTGGGGCAGCAGGGTGCACAGGGGAGTCCATCAAGCCCAGCTAAAGACCTGGGATCTGTGAGCTGCGCTGCACTGGGACTATGGGCAGAGGCACAGGTGTCCTGAGCACCTGCCCTGGGGCATGGAAATGAGCTAGATATGGTCCCTGCTGCTGGTCAGACCAAGGGCTAGAGCAGGAGTGCTCCTGGTGGGCTTAACCTGGCCAGGAGCATAAAGCAGGCAGATGCCTTCAGGGAGTTTCCCTCCACTGGCACCCCCTTCCTGTCCAGGAGGGTGTCCTCGAGCCAGGTCCAGGCCCCAGCCACAGGTCTGTGGCCTTGGGCAGCTTCCTTGACCCTCCCTCCATTTCCTCATTGAAAAAGTGGACCCTGAGGCCTCCAGCTCTGCCTAAGTCCTGGAGCTGTGGTCCCAAGCAGCTGAGAGGCCCAAGCCTTAGAGGTGTGTCTCTGGCTATGCCCCAGTGGCTGACTCAGGGTCTGGAGCAGACCTGGCAGTGCAGGCCACCACCTGGCTGTGGCTCGGCAGAGAGATCTGGATTCTGGTTGGCAGGTGGGCTGGTCCCAGCTGGTTGGCTGCGCCCTCCCCCACCCTCCTGTAAGCCTGGAGCCATGAGGTTGTGTCCTCTTCTGATTGACATAAAAGTGACAGTGACTCACTTCCCCCCTCCAGCCCCATACCCCCCACCGCACCAGATGGGCCTCAGGGTCCACAGCCTGAGAAGGTTTTATGCTGAGTCCTTCACCCAACATTTCTACAATAGCCCTGCTCTGACCAGATTGCTCTGACCAGATGGGGAGAGCTTGGGGCCTGGGAAATCCCACCTCTGCCACACACACCTTGTGGGTAGAGTGGGCCACTGGTGCAAACATGTGTCTTTCCAGTGAAGCCCCGCCCCAGCCTCTGCCCCCTTCACTCCACCTGCCACCTCCCCACCCTGCACCCTAACACTCCACCCCTCCAGGGCTGGCACCAGCCCGCTGTCTGCTCCTGTCACAGGCCAGCATGGTGGGGGTGGGAGGGTGTTGGTGTCAGTGTCAGCAGCTGGCTGGATAGCCACTGGAATCACAATTGTTTGTAAGGTTTCCTAGGCCCCCAGCCCCTGTTCTGGACCTCCTTCATCCCTGCATCTCTCAGCCCAGAACAGAGCTGGGAGCCGGGGAGACAGGTCCCTGTTCCCAAGATGAATCCTACCCAGGAGACTTACTGGGCTAATTTGCTCATCGAGTCTCCACAGGTGGGTGTAATGGGGCTAGGTGCCCAGGGAGCCCTGCCACTCTGATCTAGTGCAGGGCAGGGCTCCTCAGCTCCTCGCCACCAACTTTCTGGGTGGCTGTTCCTTTGTGTGGAGGCTAACCTGCCTTGTGGGTTGTGAGTGCCTTCCCTGGCCTCTATCCACCAGACGCCAGGGGTACAACCAACCCCTGCCTAGTTATGGCAAGCAAAAATGTCCTGGGTATGGCCCAACATTCCCTGGGGGCAAACTGTCCTGGGTTGAGTCACACCATCCAGGGTGTTACAGTAGGCATTTGATCCAGCCACACAGGGCACAGGTTGGGACCCCAAGGTCCCCACAGCCCAGAACTGTGCCTCTCCCGTCTCCACTCTGCCTGGCAGCTGCCTTGCGCCATTCTGAGGACTGTGACCCTCGGCCTGACAACATTAGAGCAGCGTGTGACCTGACATCTCTGCTCTCTGCTCTCACTTGGCTTTCATCTTGACGTGGTGACGAGCAGGGTCCGGGGACAGGGAATGCTGAGGTGCACTCCATGGGGACCCTGTTGGCCATCTGGGAAGAGCTGTATCCCAGATTGGAAAGTGGAGCCAAGCATTCACTAGAAGCCAGGCCAGCTGGGAACCAGAAAAAGACATATGCCCAGGGTGTCCGGTGGGCAGCCCAGGCTTCACAGGGAAGAGATGGGCTAAGCCCACCATCTGAGCCAGGGCCGTCAGGGTGGAAGGTCAGCTGGGCATCCTGTCCCACAGGGGCCACCCCTACACACACATCACACAAATAAACACACACATGTGCACACAGAAACACACACAGACTGGGGCAGGGGACACAAGATGAGGAAGGTCGTTCAGTTCCCTCACCAGGCCCATTTGGGGAAGGTCACCACAGCCAGGTGGAGGGCAGAGAGGGGGGTCCACATCCCACACCCCCTGCAAAGTAGAATTTTCAGAAGAATCCAATCCCAGGCTTGCATGAGGGTTTTACTCTTGCCCGTCCCCCCTCCCCGCATGCTCGTATTTGCCTGTATTTGGATAAAGGAAATCTGGAAGGACACAAGAAGCACCATAACAGACTAAAATGGACTGGGTGGCGGCACCAGGATATGAGAGACAAAATTTTTGTTGTCTCTGAGGACTCCTAGTGGGAGGAGAAACAGGAGAAAAAAACAATTTTTTAGTTATTTTTACTGTCTTTATTCTCTCTGTCTCTCTCTCCTTACTTGCTTCCCTCTCTTTCTCCCATTCTTTCTTTTCTTTCCCATAAAAGTAAATCACGTATATATGTATGGATATGTGTGTGTGTGTGTGTGTATATATATATATATTTTTTTTTTTTTAGACAGAGACTCACTCCGTAGCCCTTGGTAGAGCACTGTGCCATCACAGCTCACAGCAACCTCAAACTCTTAAGCTCAAGCAATCCACTTGCCTCAGCCTCCTGAGTAGCTGGGACGACAGGCACCTGCCACAACGCCTGGCTATTTTTAGAGACGAGGTCTTGCTCTGGCTCAGATTGATCTCCAACCCCACTCAGCCTCCCAGAGTGCTAGGATTATAGGCGTGAGCCACTGCACCCAGTCAAATTACATACATTTTTGAAAAACTCATCTAAAAAAAGAAAAGGGACCCAGAGTGTAGCAGTTTTGGTCCACCAGCAGCCTGCTGTGTCGAGCGGCGTCCCTGGCGCCTGGCCTTCACAGAGGCCGGACTGAGTGACCTCAGTCACCCTCTAGCTCCTCATCTCTCCCTCCAAGGAAGATCACCCAGCTTTCACCCACCTAGGCTTTCTGATTCCTTCTCACTTTGGGAGGGTTTCTCAGGAGGCTGAGGGTCTGGGGAGTAGGGGGTTTTCATTGCATGTGCATGGCATGGAGCTCCCTCCACCCCAACCTTGCTAAGTAATTCTGGGAAGCCTGAATTAATTTACATCCGTGGACGATCAGGGTGTTGTCACCATTTGCAGCTTCTCTATACGTAGCTCATGATTATAAAATATTCTGTGTCCCAAGAGGCAGGTAATAACAGACATGGGAATGGCATTTGGCTTATTAATTCACTCCTTCATGAGTTTGTCATCAATATTTATGAAAGGCTATTCCCTGCCATGATTCTAATTGACATCACTTCCCACACTGATCTCTCTCCAAGTCTGTTTGACACACAATTCTTTTACCTTCTTGGGTCTGAGAATTCCATCTCCCCAAGTCACTGCAGCCAGGTACCAGGAGTCACTCACTCGCTGTAAGTGCAAATTCTACAGCCACTTTGTCTTACCAGTACATGCTGAGGATACTCTGGGGTCTGCAAGGGCAAAGTCATCCCCATGGCATGTGCATGGCTCAATGTACCTGTGTTTGGGATGAGGCGCACTTCATAGGGATCCTGTTGGTCAGCTGGGAAGAGCTATATCCCAGATTGGAAAGAGTAGCCAAGGAGACAGCTGGGTTGGGATGGGAGACTTTCTTCTCAGACAATATCAGGACAGTCAAGAGGGGATTAAGGACCCTAGCATTTTCAGTTTTGTTTTTATTTTTTATTTTTTTGGCTGGGGCCGGGTATGAACCCGCCACCTCCCGTATATGCCGGCGCCCTACTCCTTTGAGCCACAGGCACTGCCCAGGACCCTCGCATTTTCATTTGCTAAGGCTGCCTAACAAAGTATCACAAAGTGGGGACAGGTGTTGTGGCTCACACCTGTAATCCCAGAACTTTGGAAGGTCAAGGCAAGAGAACTGCTTGAGCCCAGGAGTTCAAGACCAGCCTGGGAAAGATTGAAAACTCAAATCTATTAAAAAAAAAATTAGCCAGGCATGGTTGTACTTATAGACCCAGCTATTCAGAAGGCTGAGGTAGGAGTGTCGCTTGAGCCCAGGAGCTAGAGGCTGCAGTGAGCTTCAATCGTGCTGCTGGAGTGCTTCTATTACTGTAAAAAAAAAAAAAAAAAAAAAATTAAAAGAACATGTACTAGGAGGCTTAACCAACATAAAATTATCACGTCCTTGGTCTGGAGGTCAGAAATTCAAAGTCAAGGTGTCGGCAGGCTTGGTCCCTACTAGGGGCTAGCTGATGGATGGCATCTGCTCCCTGTATCTTCAAACGATCTTTTCTGCCCAAATTTTTCTTGTTCTAAGGATGCCTGTTCTAGTGCATTAGGGCCCCACATATACATAAATGGCCATGTTTTAACTTGATGACCTCTGTCACGACCCCAATAAAGTCACATTCTGAGCTTGTAAGGGTTAGCACTTCAATGTGGGAATTTGGGGGTACGGGTAGACATAGTTCAAGCTGTAACACCTGGGTGGGAGCCTCAGATGAAGTTGTAGCAGAAATGGGCAAACACCTAGGCAGTCTGGTCCCAGGAGGACCAGGCTACCTTCAGAAAGGGAATCTTGAAGACATGGCCGTAATCTGGTGATAGGGACCTCCGAATGGGGGGCTGAGACCTTCCAGCTCCACCATGCTGAGATTTCCCCTCCTCCAGGAGAGCAAATAGGATTTATATATGGAATCAGTTATCTGTCATCCATAAGCCAAGGACACCGAGCTCTGTGGGTCCCTTCTCAGATAAGGGCTACATGGATCTGGGTAGAGGGAGGACCCAGCAATGAGCAAATCCCAAGTGCAAAGTCTGTTTAGCAAACCTTCCTTTCACGTTTTAATAAAAGAATAGGGAAGAAACTGCCCCCTCCGCATCCCAAAGGTAAGAGAGTTGTGACTGGATGTCACAGTGCACCCTAAGTCACTGCCTATAAAAGCCAGAAAAGCCTCTCCCCACCTGTGAGTGACAGTGGAGCCACGGGGTGAACAGCACTGGCTCTGAGCTCTCAAGACTTCTGGCTGGAGTCTGCAGGTAACACCCGAGTGAGGGTCCCTACCCCAGCTGGAGGGCTTAAGGGAGGGCGCCCAGGCCAGCCCAGCCTTGGGGGATAGAGCTATTCTGACAGCCCCAGGGTGCAAGGTACTTGGGACAATGCCTTTCAAAAGGGCCATCATAACAGAAGACCTGACTCTGATCAGGCTGGGCTCTCCTGGGGCCAGCAGAGAAAGGACAGGCAGGGGATGGAAGCAGGACTTGGAGGACTTGGTGTGACGGACCCTCTGCTTTGGAAAAATCTCGTTTTAGTTTTATGCTGGCCTGGGAAGTTCTGGGTTTTATCTTCTCAAGTTGCTAAGTTTCCTCATGAGCTTCTTCCAAACTGTGTAACCTGTTCTGGTCATAACTTCTTCACCTCCACCTTCCCTCTCATCGGGATCCCCTATCCCCCAATCTCCCTCCATCTCCCTCCTAGCCAGTCCACACCCAGAGGGCACTGTGTGTAAACAGGGATGCTGTGGCCTCACCAGTGACTGAAAGAAGTCCAGGCCACCACCACCTCTTGCAGGAATGATGAGGCAGCTTGCCTTGCTTCCTCCCTTATTCTGCCCCCACCAGTCTACCCCTATGCAGCTTGGAAGAATCTAGAATGCCACAACCCTTAAATATCTGCCTGCTGCCCATGCAGTGCTTTAACTAGCACTTCTGATCCTTGGAGTTGCAAAGGCACAGTGAATGCCACTTTAAATTCTCAGCTTGGACTGCAGGGCCCTCCTTCCGGATTGGGTGCTCACCCTGAGGTCCCTGTCCTCCAGGAACCTGAGAGAATGGGGAGCTGCCCATCTGCCTACCCCAGTCCCACCAAGTCATTTCATTCAACACTAATCTCTTGATTGGCCTACTCTGGGCTATGCACAGCTCTGTCATGTCCTACCTTATTCTACCCTGCCCCGCCCAGCCACCATTACAGAGCACCTGTAAAGTGCGAGGTTTCCCCATAACTCCTGGGCAGTAGGGTTTCCTAAGCTTGTGTAAGTGCAGAAATCATCTGGAGGAGAGAGTTAAAACGCCCAATTCCCAGGCCCCAGCCTGTGGGAATGCTGATTCAGCAGGCCTGAGGAGGGCCCTGGAACCTTTCTTCTTACCCAGGACCCCTGGTGTTTATTACAGAGGCCCAGCCTGTGACCCTCTGCAGTAGGGGAGACAGAGATAGGTTGATCCCATCCCCATCCCTGACCTCACAGTCCCATAAGAACTGCCTGGGCGTGTCAGGAGAAGGCGTTGAGGGACGCAGTGCCCCATAGGGCTTCTAAATGATCATTTTCTCACTTATGTAGTGGGGGAAGATTGTGGTGGGAGGTGAGGGATTTAGAAGAGAGAAGAGTCGGACAACCTGAGGCTGAGAACCCCGAAAGCCAGATGCTTTCCCGTACTTTTCGGGGGCTCTGTCCACCCTCCTCCTAGCCTTCCTCAAGAGTAACAGAGATCAAGTAGACTGAGAAGGAGGGCACGGGGCTGGGGTCCAGGCCCCTGGCCCACTTGTCTGTGCCCTTTCCCTGTGTCTGATAGAAGGGTCCCTTCTTTACTGAGGCCCCTGGGGTTTGGGCCCTGACTTTAGTAGCAATTCTCACCTTTTAAGGCTATCCTTTGTTTTCCTTTCTTTGTTATGTGTTCCCCCCTAAACCCTGAACTCCTGGAAAGGAAACATTGTGGTATGTTTATCTTCATGTCCCCATCTGTGGACCTGGTGCCTGGCACCACAGAGGCTGCCCGTAAACAGTGGTTGTCAAGTGGATGACAGCTGAGCATCGCATGCCACCTGCTGGGGCCAGAGAGTACGGCAGTGGCACAGATCTCAGCTGGACCTGGGGGATGTGCATCCTGGGCCCGAATGTGAAGTTGTGTGGGTGAGGTAGGCCTGGACAAGGCCTAGTGGGGACCGGAGGGACAGACTTTGAATGATGTGGCTTTCATAGGATAATGAGGGGCAGGTGGGAAAGGGAGCTGGGGACACACGAGGTGTGGAGAAAGACAAGAAGCAGGGAAGAGGAGGCTGCACTGGCAGATCCAGCGAGGATAAGAAGGCCCTTCTGCTCTTTGGATAGGTAAGATGAGGCCTAGGCTGTGGTCCACTGTGCCCTTGCTGTGAGCATGGCCATTTGGGGTGGTGCAATAACAATAGAAATAACAACCCCAGACCCTCCAGGAACATGGACACGACAGAGTGGTGCCATTGTTATTCCCATTTTGCAGGTGGAGAAGCTCAGAGAGGTTAATAACTCAGCCGAGGTCACACAGCTTATCAGAGGCAGGGCTGGGATTCAAAGCTGGGGAGTGATACCCACAGTCCATGCTCTTAATCACTCTCAGCATTTGTTCATTCATTTTCAAAGTCAATGTTATGACACTGATCAGGGAGGAGGCTAGGACTTATCATATCAAGTCCTCCCTATAGGGAACCCTTCCTTCTCCACAGAGTTTTGGTGATCCCGGGGTAGGAGAGTATCTTCTTGATATAGAATCGCCATCCAGCTTCCTCCAGCCCCTCCTAAGTGCTGTCCGGATTCTGAAACCTCCTCCCCTTCTTCCTCAGGGTTTAGATACCCCTGCAGGGATCTACCCCTCAGTTGAGTAAGGATCCCTAAGGATCTCAGGGCACAGTGGGGTAGGAAAAAGGAGGATGCAGGTTGGGAGGTAGCTTAGGTTCAAGACCCCTGCCAGCATCCCATAATCAAATGTAGTCAATGGGAATAGGTACCTGCTCCACCAGAGCCCCCTCAGCACCCTACTATTTCTACATTCTGACTCCCACACATACATTCTCACCCCCAAACCACCCATGATAAAAGTTGACCCTCCAGTTCTCTAGGAGCTGGAGTCCTCACAGTCTTTAAGGTCATAACCTTGAGTCTTTTCCTCTGGAACCAAAACAACATGCTGGGAAAGAGGCCGCTGTCAGCCGGGAGATGGAGATGGTGTGCCTTGAGCCCAGAACCTTATGTGAAGAACCTGACCTTGCAGGGAAGAGAGGTCAGGGAGGTGTAACCCTGTGTCCCTGTCTTTGTCTTGTCAGTCTCAGAGGCAAGACAGGTGTTCCCCAATCCCCCACCTGCAGCCCACCACCTCCCCTCTTCTAGAACAGTCTGATGGAGGCAGTAAGAGGAGTAGCAGCCTGTTCACTCTAACAGGGCACTGACCGCCCCCACATCTCATCGGCTGCCAACCTGGCTGAAAGACCCCAGAGCCCGAGCCGTGAAGCCCCGTCTCTCCTGAGTGGCCTGAGCTGAGGGCTGTCCTGTCGCCTCCTCTGTGACTTCCGCCTGCCTCTTCCACCGTCTTCTTTCTCCTTCAGAGGGCTGCCGCCCTGAAGCCCCCAGATCCTCTTTCTAGGGGGCTGGAGACTTCCTGTCTCAGTTCACAAGCTTAAGGTTCCAGAAGGATCATACTTGGACTCTGTGTACTTCTTCTCCACCACCCACCTTGCAGAGATAGGAACAAAGTTACCTGCCCAAGAAAGCCAGTGCTCAATGGCAGCCTCAATGGATGGTGACAGGGGCTGTTTGTGGACGGTCCGTCCAGACGCAAACTGGGCTCTCAGTGGCTCTTTCTCTTTTGAAACAGTCACAGAAACTGTGATTGACCTGGGTTCTCTATTGGCCACACTTTGCTCTCTTAGGCTGCTGGGACCCACTGTCTGATCTGTATCTCCTGGTTCTAGTCAGCTCGGGAGTTAAGGCCCAGGACTGTGGGGCCCCCCTGAGCACTGCCCCACGACCCACCTGCTGCATGGATAAGTTTGAATATCTGCTCCACCCTGGTTCCACCCCGCTTACTGGTTCCAGTCCCTGCTTACTCCCCTTTCTGCCACCCTGAGTCTTTACAGCCATCAAGTGTCCCCTTGGGGCCAACCAGATGTGGGTCAGACAAGGAGGGCTGGGCCTGGATGGAGCCGGGTAGACATTCAGGACGAGAAGCGCAGAAGGTGCTGGGGCTCAGTGAACTGGATAGGAAAGTTGGGCACAAAGGGTCAGGACAGGCCTTCAGCTCTGTTGGGGATTCCTCACTTCCTGGAGAAGTGGACACCCCATATCCTCTGCTGAAGTTTCTAACCACTTTGGTTCTTGGCTTTTTGACAGCCTTCCCTACTTTCTCTCACTCTGCAGGGGTGTCAGCTCTGAAATACTAACAGCTGATTGGGGTCAGCAAGGGCCTGAAGGGGCTGGATAACTGGGAAGATAGGAAAAAAAAAAAAAAAAGAAGATGAGCTGGGGTTTTCCCCAGGAAGTCACAGTGTGATGGGCAGGAGATTGGGATTTAACACCACAGTGGGTTCTCTCTGAGCTGTGGGGAGTAGAGATTCACATGTGAACATGGTGAGGGTTCAGCAAGCATCTTTTCTTTTTCTTTCTTTTTCTTTTTCTTTTTTTTTTTTTTTTTAGCCTTCATGGCATTTTCTTAGTTACTGTATGTAGACATTTGTATTCTGCATTTAGTAAGTTTCTCCTGTACCCATTCTAAGATGCACCGTAGGTGTGGCCCCACCCATTACCCTCCCTCCACCCTATCCTTCTCCCTCTGTTCCCCTCCCTTGGCCCTTTCCCCATATTCTTGTGCTAAAGTTGGGTGATAGCCTTCATATGAAAGCTATAAATTAGTTTCATAGTAGGGCTGAGTACATTGGATACTTTTTCTTCCATTCCTGAGATACTTTGCTAAGAAGAGTATGTTCCAGCTCTATCCATGTAAACATGAAAGAGGTAAAGTCTCCATCTTTCTTTAAGGCTGCATAATA
>CAUYPK010011264.1:0-43431 GCA_963574355.1 Loris lydekkerianus | reverse complement strand
TTACTAAGAAGAATATGTTCCAGCTCCATCCATGTAAACATGAAAGAGGTAAAGTCTCCATCTTTCTTTAAGGCTGCATAATATTCCATGGTGTACATATACCACTATTTATTAATCCATTCGTGGATCGATGGGCACTTGAGCATTTTCCATGACTTAGCAATTGTGAATAGGGATGCAATAAACATTCTGGTACAAATATCTTTGTTATGATATAGTTTTTGGTCTTCTGGGTATATGCCCAGTAGAGGAATTACAGGATTGAAAATGGCAGATCTATTTTTTAGAGCTCTAAGTGTTCTCCATACCTCTTTCCAAAAGAAATGTATCAATCTGCATCCCCACCAGCAGTGCAAAACTGTTCCCTTTTCTCCACATCCTCACCAACATCTCTGGTCTTGGGATTTTGTGATATAGGCTAGTCTCACTGGAGTTGGATGATATCTCAAAGTAGTTTTGATTTGCATTTCTCTGATGATTAAAGATGATCAGCATTTTTTCATATGTCTGAAGGCCGTGCGCCTGTCTTCTTCAGAAAAAATTTCTCTTCAAATCCCTTGCCTGGCCTGCAATGGGATCCCTTGTTCTTTTCTTGCTAATGTGTTTGAGTTCTCTGTGGATTCTGGTTATTAAACCTTTGTCGAAGACATAACCTGCAAATATCTTCTCCCATTCTGAGGGCTGTTTGCTTGCTTTACTTACTGTGTTCTTGGCTGTGCAGAAGCTTTTTAGTTTGATCAAGTCCAAGTAGTGTATTTTTGAAGCTGCTTCAGTAGACCGGGGGGGTCCTCCTCATAAAATGCTTGCCCAGACCGATTACTTCAAGGGATTTCCCTGCACTCTCCTCTAGTATTTTTATAGTTTCATGTCTTAAGTTTAAATCTTTAATCCAGTGAGAGTCAATCTTAGTTAATGGTGAAAGGTGTGGGTCCAGTTTCAGTCTTCTGCAGGTTGTCACCCAGTTCATCCAGCACCATTTGTTAAATAGGGAATCTTTTCCCCACTGAATGTTTTTAATTGGCTTGTCGAAGATTAAATAATGGTAAGTAGCTGCATTCATCTCTTGGTTCTCTATTCTGTTCCAGACATCTACGTCTCTGTTTTTCTGCCAATACCATGCTGTTTTGAGCACTATGGATTTGTAGTATAGTCTGAGGTCTGGTAACATGATTCCTCCTGCTTTGTTTTTATTCCTGAGTAATGTCCTGGCTATTTCAGTTTTTTTCTGATTCCATATAAAACGAAGTATTGTTTTTTCCACATCTTTAAAGTATGACAGTGGAGGTTTAATAGGGATTGCATTGAAATTATATATTGCTTTGGTTAGTATGGACGTTTTAACAATGTTGATTATTCGCAGCCATGAGCATGGTATATTTTTTTCATTTGTTAACATTTTCAGCTATTTCTTTTCTTAGAGTTTCATAGTTCTCCTTATAGAGATCTTTCACGTCCTTTGTTAGATAAATTCCCAAATATTTCATCTTCTTTGGCACTACTGTAAATGGGATAGAGTCCCTAACTGTTATTTCAACTTGAGTATTGTTCGTGTATATAAAGGCTACCGATTTATGAATGTTGATTTTGTAACCTGAGACGCTGCTGTATTCCTTGATCACTTCTAAGAGTTTTGTAGTAGAGTCTCCAGTGTTTTCTAGATATACTATCATATCATCTGCGAAGAACAAATGTTTGATCTCTTCTGACCCTATATGGATACACTTCATTGCCTTTCCTTCCCTAATTGCGGTGGCTAAAACTTCCATTACAATGTTAAAAAGCAATGGAGACAATGGGCAGCCTTATCTGTTTCCTGATCTGATTGGAAATGATTTCAATTTAACTCCATTCATTACAGTATTGGCTGTGGGTTTGCTGTAGATGGCCTCTATCAGTTTAAGAAATGTCCCTTCTATACCAATTTTCTTAAGTGTTCTGATAATGAAGGGATGCTGGATATTATCAAAATCTTTATCTGCATCTATTGAGAGAATACAGTCTTTGTTTTTTAATTTGTTTATGTGATGAAATAAATTTATAGATTTACTTATATTGAACCAGCCTTGAGACACTGGGATAAAACTGACTTGGTCATCATGTATAATTTGTTTATGTGTTGCTGGATTCTGTTTGTTAGGATCTTGTTAAATATTTTTGCATCTATATTCATTAGTGATATTGGTCTATAATTTTCTTTTCTTGTTGGGTCTTTTCCTGGTTTGGGGATCAGGGTGATGTTTGCTTCATAGAACATGTTGGGTAGTCTTCCTTCTTTTTCTACCTTTTGGGACAGGTTGAGTAATATAGGTACTAGTTCCTCTTTAAAGGTTTGGTAGAATTCTGACATGAAGCCATCTGGTCCCGGGCTTTTCTTTTTAGGGAGATTTCATATCATTGATGCTATTTCAGAACTTGATATTGGCCTGTTCAACATTTCCACTTGATTCTGGCTAAGTCTAGGAAGATGACATGCTTCCAAGTATTGGTCAATTTCCTTCAGATTTTCATATTTCTTAGAATAAACTTTCTTGTAATATTCATTAAGGATTTTTTTAATTTCTGAGGAGTCTGTTGTTATTTAACTTACCATTATTTGATCTTTGAGTGGGGAAAAGACACCATATTTAACAAATTGTGCTGGGTGAACTGGCTGCCAACCTGTAGAAGACTGAAACTGGACCCACACCTTTCACCATTAACTAAGATAGACTCTCACTGAATTAAAAATTTAAACTTGAGACATGAAAGTATAAAAATACTAGAAGAGAGTGCAGGGAAAACTCCTGAAGAAATCGCTCTGGGCAAGTATTTCATGAGGAGGACCCCGACCCCCCCCACCCCACCCCACCCCCTGGCAATTAAAGCAGCTTCAAAAATACTACTACTGGGACTTGATCAAACTAAAAAGCTTCTGCACAGCCGAGAACACAGTAAATAAAGCAAGCAGACAGACCCCAGAATGGGAGAAGATATTGGCAGGTTATGTCTCCGACAAAGGTTTAATAACCAGAATCCACAGAGAACTCAAATGTATAAGCAAGAAAAGAACAAGTGATTCCATTGCAGGCTAGGAAAGGAGCTTGAAGAGAAACTTTTCTGAAGAAGACAGGTGCATGGCCTACAGACATATAAAAAAGTGCTCAACATCTTTAATCATCAGAGAAATGCAAATTAAAACTATCTTGAGATACCATCTAACTCCAGTAATATTAGCCCAAATCACAAATTCCCAAGACCAGAGATGTTGGCGTGGATGTGGAGAAAAGGGATCACTTCTACACTGCAGGTGGAAATGCAAATTAATACGTTCCTTTTGGAAAGATGTTTAGAGAACACTTAGAGATCTAAAGATAGATCTGCCATTTAATCCTATAATTCTTCTACTAGGTATATACCCAGAAGACCAAAAATCACATTATAACAAAGATATTTGTACCAGATTCTTTATTGCAGCTCAATTCATGATTGCTAAGTCATGGAAAAAGCCCTAGTGCCCATCGATCCACGAATGGATTAATAAATTGTGGTATATGTATACCATGGACTGTTATGCAGCCTTAAAGAAAGATAGAGACTTTACCTCTTTCATGTTCACATGGATGGAGCTGGAACATATTCTTCTTAGTAAAGTATCTCAAGAATGGAAGAAAATGTATCCAATGTACTCAGACCTACTATGAAACTAATTTATGACTTTCATATGAAAGCTATAACCCAGTTATAACCTAAGAATATGGGAAAGAGGGAGAGGGAGGGGAGGGAGGGGGCAGGATGGGCGGAGGGATGGTGACTGATGGGATTACACCTGTGGTGCATCTTACAAGGGTACATGGAAATTTAGTAAATGTAGAATATAAATGTCTTAACACAATAACTAAGAAAATGCCAGGAAGGCTTTGTTAACCAGTGTAATGAAAATGTGTCAAATTGTTTATAAAACTAGTGTATGGTGCCCCATGATCGCACTAGCGCACACAGCTATGATTTAATAATAAAAAAAGAAAGAAAAAAGCATTCAATAAAATTTAACATTCTTTTCTAATTAGAACTCTGAAGAATATAGGCATAAGTGGCACATTTCTTAAAACTGACCAAAGCCATCTATGACAAACCCACACCTAATATTATACTGAAGGGAGTAAAACTGAAAGCTTTTCCACTCAGAAGTGGAACAAGACAAGGTTGTCCTCTATTATCACTACTATTTAACATAGTGCTAGAAGTTCTAGCCAATAAATACAAATCAAGCAAGAGGAGGAAATTAAAGGCATCCAAATGGGGGCAGAGGAAGTGAAATTTTCCCTCATTGCTGATGATACGACCTTATACTTAGAGAACCCCAAAGACTCAACCATAATACTCCTGGACTCATAAAAAAATTCAGTAATGTCTCAGGATATAAAATCAATGTCCACAAATCGGTAGCCTTTGTATATGCCAATAGCAGCCAAGATGAGAAGCTAATCAAGGACACAATTGTCTTCTTAGTAGCTTCACAGAAAATGAAATACCTAGGAATATACGTAACAAAAGAGGTGAAGGACCTCTATAAAGAAAATTATGTAGACGATATTAGCAAATAGAAGAACATGTCATACTTATAGCTGGGAATAATCAACATTGTTAAAATGTCTATAGTTCCCAAAGCAATCTACAGATTCCATGCAATCCTCATTAAAATATCAACATCATACTTTCAAGATTTGGAAAAAATAATTCTGCATTTTGTATGAAACCAGAAAGAAACTAGTATAGCTAAGGCAATTCTTAGCAATATAAACAAGATTGGGGGCAGCGTCTCTGGCTCAGAGGAGTAGGGCGCCAGCCCATATACAGGAGGTGATGGGTTCAAACCCAACCCCAGCCAAAAAATAAAAAAAAAAAAAAAAAAAGAAAAAAAGAAAAAAAAAGAAAGGCCGAGGCAATTACCCTACCAGACTTCAGGTTATGGATCACTACAAGGCCATAGTGATCAAAACAGCATGGTATTGGCACAAAAATGAAGACGTGGACATCTGGAATCAAATAGAACACCATGATATGAAACTAAAATCTTACAGCCACCTGATTTTTGACAAACAAAGTAAGAGCATTCACTGGTGGATAGAATCCCTATTCAATAAAGGGTGCTGAGAGAACTGGATAACAATGTGTAAAAGATTGAAACTAGACCACCTTCCTCCACCCACTAAAATTGATTCAAGATGGATAAAAGATCTATATCTAAGGCATGAATCAATAAAAAGTCCTTGAAGAAATTGTGGGGAAGACACTTGAACATATCAGCCTGGGTAAAGATTTATGAAGAAGACTACTATGGCAATTGCAACAACAACAAAAATAAATAAATGGGCCTTAATTAAACTGAAAACATTCTTTACCGCTACAAAGACAATAACAAAAGCACATGGACAGCCATCAGAATGGGAAAAGACATTTACATATTATGAATCAGACAAAAGCTCAATAACTAGAATCTATAGAGAATTCAAATTAAGCAAAAAAAAAAAAAAAGGCAACAATTCTTTATGTCATTGGGCAAGTGAGATGAATAGAACCTTCTCTAAAGAAGACAGATGAATGGTTAACAAGCATATGAAAAAAATGTTCATTGTCCTAATTATCAGAGAAATACAAATCAAAACCATCCTGAGATAGCACCTAACCCCTGAGAGAATGGTCCATATCACAAAGACTCATAGCTTCAGTTTCTGACATGGTTGTGGAGAGAAGGTAACACTATTACACTGCTGGTGGAATTGCAAACTAATACAACCCTTTTGGAAGGAAATATGGAGAGCCCTGAAAGAACTCCCATTTGATCCTACAAACCCATTACTGAGCATCTACCCAGAAGAAAAAACAATCATTTTACCATAAGAACATTTGCACTAGACTGTTTATTGCAGCTCAATTTACAATTGCCAAACTGTGGAAACAACCTAAATGCCCACCAATCCAGGAATGAATTAACAAGCTGTAGTGTGTGTATACCATGGAATACTATACAGCTACTGAAAAAGATGGTGTATTAATTTGGATGTAGTTGAAATACATTCTTCTTAGTAAAGCATTACAATAATGGATAAGCAAAAATCCAATCTACTCAATTCTGATATGAGGACAATTGATGCTAGTCCATGGTGGGAGGAGGGAGACGAAGGGAGGGGAGAGAGGAAAGGAGGATGTGTGTGGCCACAGTGTGTGACACACCTCTTTGGAGTAGGACACTATTGTTAGAGGAACTTCACCCAGCAAACGCAAGCAATACAGTATGATCAGGCTCATTGTACCCTCAATGATTCTCCAGCAATTAAAAAAAAAAAGAAAAAAAAATTGGAACCCAATTAAAACTATGTGATAGCAAAAAAAAAAAAAAAAACTATGTGATAGCATGCATAAAATGTGGTTTTAAATTTTTTACTTGATGCTACTCAGAGATAAAATCCTGAAGAACACTGTCCGCAGTTTCTTATGATTTATAGCTACATGGGAAAGTTAGTGAGCTGTTGTATTTAAGAGCATATGCTCTATAATAAAATAGGCTCTGTTCTAATCTTAATCCCCTTCCCTTTTCTTCTTTAACCTTATACAAATTATTTTACTCTGTAAACTCTCTTTCCCATGCCTATAATAATATAGCTATTACATATGTACCTAAATGTTAATCATGCCAACATCTTAGAAAAATGTCTAGATGTAGTAAATAACATGCATGTATAATTACAAAAGCCGTCACAGACAAGAGGGTCCACAAAAGAGGACATGCATGTTCTTAGGCTAACCTTCCAAAGGGATGTGGGTTGGTACAATATCTAAGAATGAGTAAAATGAACTTTAAAAGAGAGAAAAGGATGGGGGGGAATTGCCAGCTGAGGGAGTAGAAGACAGTTGAGCACAGTAGTGGGAGAGTACAAAACATCAATGCAAAAGTCAAGAGCTGCACCTTTAAAAATGAAGAGATTACCAATAAAATATGTTTACTTGTATGAAATCAAGCTCAACCTCCCCTACCCAAATCATAGTATCTTCACTGTTTTTATCCTAACTTTGGTTTAGATCGCAAACTTACATTTCCACTTGCTTGATATTTCTAAGATCTGAAATTCAATAATATGCCCTTTGCTATATTCCTCCAACTTGGGTCCTACCTACAGTTTCTGTTTGTTACTCAAATGTCTTTGTCTGGTTTTAACTTTTAGTTTTGTCAGAATGGACTGTAAAAGTATATCTTGCTCCACCTTTTCTTAAGGAGGATATGAGAGACAACACAAAATATCAAGTGCTCAAATCCTAATGACTAACTGATATGGATTAAAATCCTAACTCTATTTATGTAGCCTTCGTAAACTCAGAATTTCTGTGAACCTCAGTATTCTTTCTAATGGGGGTAATAATTTCTAAGCAAGATTCTGATAAATATTGAAGAAAATATGCCTCAGGAAATATGTAGCACAATTTACATTTAGAAAATGATAGCACTTATTATTTCTCTCAATATAGTTATTACTACATATATCTGATACAATAAATGGAACTATTTATTGGTCTGTGCTTATTTGTGAAATGAATATTCTACAAAAGAAAACACATTATGACCCGATATTAAAGATGATACTGTGAAAGATAAATTAAAATGTAGAGAGTCACAAATTTTATGCTTTCTCTGGAGTCAGAAACCAAAATTTAAAGTTTTGGAAGGTTAGCCTAAGAACATCCCTTTGGAAGGTTAGCCTAAGAACATGCATGTCCTCTTTTGTGGACCCTCTTGTCTGTGATGGCTTTTGTGATTATATATGCATATTATTTACTACATCTAGACATTTTTCTAAGATGTTGGCATGATTAACATTTAGGTACATATGTAATAGCTATATTATTATAGGCATGGGAAAGAGAGTTTACAGAGTAAAACTTTAAATTTTGGTTTCTTACAGAACTGGAAAGCAAGAGGACACCTAACAGACTGGTAAAATTTGTTCTGAGTGCTGTTACAAATTGACGTGAAAGTGAATACATGATTATTATCAAATGCTCTTACAACTTTTCTATATAGAAAGATGGATAATAAAATCAAAAGGAGAGAGCAAAAATTTGTTTAGCTTATTTTATCTGGTTAATCCATCCATTGCATTGAAATTAAGGCCATTCAATTCCACAAAGATTTATTGAACACACAGAGAGTATCCAGAGTGTAAAGAATCTCAGTATAGAATGTCATGCTTTTAATTATTCTTGTAAGCCAAATCAGATAATCATTTGGATTTTTGATCACTAATGTAATCTAACTTTTTTTTTCAATTTCATTTTTACCTACAGGGTTTGCTAGCCCACTTACTGGGATAGCGGATGCCTCCCAAAGCAGTATGCACAATGCCTTGCACATCTATATGAATGGAACAATGTCACAGGTGCAGGGATCTGCTAATGACCCCATTTTTCTTCTTCACCATGCATTTGTTGACAGGTTGGTTGATATTTCATTATAAATTATGTGCTTATTGGATGTAAATGTAGTAGATATCTATCAAAATATGACTTTAGTTATTACATAAAGGCTATGAAATTACACTGGTCTGTTGCATTGTTTTTCAACCCCTTTTTGTCTCATGGTGTACTTGATCCTACAGTTATACTTCCATGGCACATTTAAATTATGTTGATCAAAAAAAGAGTAAAAAATATATATATACTTACTATGCTTTGATCTTCTTTGGGAAATAATTTAATTAATGATCTTTAAATATTTTTGCAGCACACCTAAGAATCTCTCATAGTATGCCAGTGTGCCTCGGCACACCAGGTGAAAATCACTGGTCTATTGTCTTGTATCAGATTCATCCAAGAACAGATTTGACATTGAGGATTTTGAGTCTAAAACCTAATATGTTTTGTAAAAGAAGCATTTTATTAAAGTAAACCAGTAAGGACATGAGTAAGGCAGGATGATTAAGGGGGAAATGCCAAATAAGGGTATAATTTTAGTTGACATCCCAGATCTCGGTAGAGTATAAAATCCATCTCAGTTTTTTCTACCTTAAGACAAAGGAGATGCAACTTTGCACTCCCATACTAAATAGTGAATGGCTGTAAGTTGTCCTGTGGTAGAGGATATAAAACTTCCAGGCACTAACCTGTTTCCAGATAGGATGTATGGCTCCAGTGCCCAAAAGTATCCTTCTAAAATATAGAGGTGTATCGTTAAGAGCAAAGATGGAAGAAGCAGAGAGGTGGGCACATGGAGCTGATAAGTGGAATGTAAGGCTATCTGGGTAGAACACTAAATTATTACATCTCTCATCAATAACACCTCTAGAAATGCTGTCGTCATTTGTTTTCCTAACCTAAGACTCTCACATATAAGGATTTACAAACTTTGATATTTCCCATTAGCCTGAATGCTAAATTATTAATTCTCCAGACAGAATACACTATGGCCCCAGTGTTGCATTTAGTGTGATTTAAATTTCTCAGGACTTTTATTCCACTTATTAACCCTCTTCCATTACATGTGGAATGTCTTATCCATATTGGGTTTTAGACACAATCATAGGTGATGATAGCAGAAAAACACAGAGGAAGGTCAGCTATCTGTTTCTGAAAATCTTTAAGAAAACAGGAGAAAATAAAGCATCAAATCACAACAGACAAATTACATAGATCTCTTTCTTTATCCCCTCTAAGGTAATTACATCACCACAGCTAATGGGTAAAAGGCAAAGATATATAAGATAATATTGCATTAAGATAATACTATCATCTTTTTTGGTAAAAATAAGAATTACTATTTTTCCTTTTTTAAAGATAAGGAAACTTAAACTGTGAATCATGTGTTTTGCTCACTTACCACCATCTTTACTTCTTCACTCATGTCCCCAAGAACATGGGCATAATATTAAACAAATAAGTGACCATCAGACCTAGAAGACCATTGGGAAAGCTTCATACAGATAGTAGTTTATAACAAAGTGCATGAGGACCAAAACTGTGATAGAAACACCAACGTCACAACCATCTATGCTCATATACAAAGGAAGGAAGTAGAGGATTGGAATAAAATATTCCAAGAAAAGAGACATTTAATATTTTTCAAGTGTCATTTTTTACATTATTTTGCCCTTGTGAATTTTTGGCATTTTTAAATCTCTAGAATCATCCCATAAACTCTAAAGAATTAAGAATGACCACTCTTCCCACTTCTATCCAAGATAGTATTGACAGTCCAGCCAGAGCAATTAGGCAAGAAAAGTAAGTACGAGGCATCCAAGTAGGAAAGGAAAAAGTTATATTGTCTCCATTACTTGATAACATGATCATATACACAGCAAAGCCTAAAGAATACATAAGAAAACCTGTTAAAACTAATAAACAAATTAAGTAAAGTTTAAGAACACAAATACATCATTCAAAAAATAGTACAGTTTCTATACACTAGTGATAAACTATGAAAAATAAATTAAGAAAATGATCCTACCTGGATAACACACCTAGGAGTAAATTTAATTAAGAAAATGACTCATACGCTGAAAACTATATAACACTGATAAAGGAAATTGAAGAAGACACAGATAAGAGGAAAGATACCTCTTGCTCTTGAAAAAATTAATATTGTTAAAATATTCATGTTACCCAAAGTAATCCACAGATTCAATGCAATCTCTATCAAAATACCTAAAATATTCTTTACAAAAATAGTAAAAACAATACTAAAATTCATATGGAACCAAAAAAAGACTTTAAATATCCAAAGCCATCTTGAGCAAAAAGAACAAAGCTGAAGGTATCAAACAACCTGATTTCCGAATATGCTACAAAACTATACTACATAATAATTAAAACAGCATAGTACTGATATAAAAACAAACACATTGACAAATAGGATGAAATAAAGACACCAGAAATAAATTCAAGCATTAATTGAATTTATTTCAATTAATTGAACTAATAAAATTCAATTATAATTTAATATATTGAATTATATATAACATAAATGTTATCTATTACATAACATGGTATCTACAGTTAATAACATTACATTGAATTCATTAAAATTTCTCACAGAGTAGATTTTAAGTGTTCTCACCACATATGTAAAAAAAAATAAGTGTGAAAAATACTATATAAAAAAAATCAGTAGAGTTTCTATTCTTCAGTGGATGAATGGATACAGAAAATGTGATATATAAACATTATGGAATACTATTCTGGCTTAAAAAAGAAGGATGTTCTGTCATTTGTGACAATATGGACGACCTGAAGAACATTACATTAAATGAAATAAACTAGACACAAAAATACAATTACCATATGATCTTACTTAGATTTGAAGTACAAAATATTTAAATTTTTTTTAATTTAAATTAAATAAATAATAAAATAAAACAGTGGTACACAAGGCTGACATGGAGGAGTGGGAGGGAGTGGATGAGAAAAGGGGAAATGTTGGTCAAAGGGTACAAAGTTTCAACTATACGTGAGAATTAAGCTCTAATCATCTATTACACAGATTATAGTTAATAATCTACCATATACTTTAAAATTGCTCAAAAATCTCTTCTTGGTCTTTTAGTTAAAATCAAGTGTGGTAAATTTGGTAAAAGAGTAGATTTTAAATGTTCTAACCACAACAAAATGATAAATATGTGAGGTGACATGTATTTAAACGTAATGTAATCATCCCATTATATAGTGGGATGACTAAATTAAGTAAGGTATATGTAATGTAATATAGTGGAATGATTAAATATAGTAAGGTATACATAAGGTAAAATGTGATATATTTTATACATGTTACTTTATTTATTGATATATAAATATAATAATGTATATTATATATAATTTAAATATTTACAAATTATATCTATAATATAATATTCGTATATAAATATAAATAACATACATTTATATATAACATATTATATTATATCATATTATATATATTTATATATAAATAGAAATAATATATATTTAAATATAAGTATATATTTATAAAACTTACTATATTAATATATAATATATCATTAATAATATATATTATATTAACATGTTTAATATAATGTATAAATATAATTAATATATTTAATTATATAAATAAAATAATATATAAAATACATCATATTTTACCTTACATATATATGCAAGTATTACGTGTCAATTAAAAATAAATTTTCTTAAATAATTCTGAATTTTCTAGATACCTTGATGTCCTAAATATCAGAAACTATCCAAATCTGTGAATTGGACCCAACATATCTTGGATGAAAAGAGATGGTTAGAGAAAAGCCAGTTCATACCAGCTAAAAAGATCGAATCATGTATACATTTCCACCACTCTGCCTTCAATGATCTCAAGTTAGAACTTCAAGTTAGAACCTGAAGTCAGACATGGTGGGAGTATTTACACCATGAAATTGGCTAATGCTATAGGTTAGAGATTTTATTCCAAGAGAGCCAGTTGTTAAAATAAAATAGCACTGATCCTATCTATTAACTCCACCATATTCTCTCCATATCCTTTATTTTGAGCATACTTCTTTGCCTCTTCTTTTGTTAATTGATTTCTTGATTGTGCAAAAGCTTTTTAGTTTGATATAATCCCATTTGTCTATTTTTGGTTTTGTTGTCAGTTTTTGAAGTTATTTCCAAAGAAATCGTTGCCCACAGCACAATGTCATGGAACTTTTTCCTGTTTTCTTCTTCTTTCTTTCACAGTTACAGAAACCTGGTTTCAGGTTTAAGTCTTTTATTCATTTCAGTTGATTTTTTCTACAGATTCTCAGATAAAGGTCTAATTTCATTCTTCCGAATCTGGGTATCCAGGTGTCCCAGCATAATTTACTCCATTGTGTTTGTGTCACACAATGGGAAAATCAATTGAAGGTAAATGCCTGGATTTATTTCATGGCTTGTTATTCTGCCCCATTTGTTGATGTGTCGGTTTTTATGCCAGTACCATGCTATTTCAATTGCTGTATTATTGTAGCACATTTTGTAGCATGAGGCCTTTAGCTTTTATCTTTTTGCTCAATATGGCTTTGGGTATTTGAAGTATTGTTGGTTGTTTTGTTGTTGTTCTTCTTCCATATAAATTTTAGGATCGTTTTTACTATTTTTTAAAGATAGTCTTAGGTGTTTTGATAGAGATTGCATTGAATGTGTAGATTGCTTTCAATGACATAAATAGTTAAATAATATTAATTCATCTGCCTGACTCATATCAGGGAAGGCTTAGAAGCTCAGTGATTGGGTACTGGCCTGGATCCTGAGGCAGTGGGTACTGTCCGAGTATTTGGTGAGCCTGGAACCTCCATCTGAGAGGCAAGATTGGACACTGGATCCACACACGTTGACCTGATGACTAGAGCTATGAGGACTAGCCTAATACTAGGGCAGGACTAAAAACAGTGGCTATGAGGGCCAGGCAAGAGGGCAATAGTCCAGAGCCGGAGGTTACTGGGTTGGCCTGACAATGAAGGGGCCATGGGAGTAATCCCAGCTCTAGATTTTATAGGGGTTGGCCCAGTTTTGAAGTTCAAAGCAATCTCCATTGCTTATTTTCCTCTCCATTCCCCACTTATAGGGTATGTGTTCTGTGCTGTTCTGCCTGGGCTCCAAAGAGGGGTGGTGTTCAATGCACTCTACCCAGATGCTGTAATCTCTCATCTGGGTTCCAAAGGTCTTGTGGAATTATTTTCACATGTGGATAATTGTTTGACTTGCTTTTTATTGTGGGGGGATGAAACACTAGAGAGTCCTATTCTGTCATCTAGCTGATGTCTATACTTAATTTATTTCTTGCAAGTCTGGAGGGAAAAAATTTAATAACTATTGAATACCATGAACTTAAGACTTTGTTTCTAGACTATCAGACATAGTTTAGCAATGAGGAAACATAATAATAAGATAAAATCATTGGTCTGAAGAAGCTTAATCTAGTGAAAAATATAAACAAGCAAACTGCCGTGTGATATGATTTATGCACGACCATGAGGGAAACACTGGGAAAGCTACATAAAAATTGTGCTCTCTGGACTGATACCTAGAAAGCATGAGGCCTATAAGACAAGAGTAGATATTCAAGGAACAGTACACAACTTCTTTGTCATTGAAACCAATCTCACGCTGGAAGTCTTATATGAGCTGAAGAAGGAGATGGAGGCTTGGCTTTCAAAACAGGAAATAAGCTAGGCTCATAGACATATAAAGTAATAGGATTTCAGTGACAAATTAGTCTGCCATCAAAATGTGTCAGTGCTGGGCCAATAAAGGCTACCACTTTTCAGTAAAAAGTAAAAAATTCAGAGATTGGATCTAATACAAAAATTGTTAAGAAAAATATGTACAAGGGTATTTAATTTTTCCTATATGCTATGCAATATTCTTAATTCTGTATACATTTTAAGTTAATCAATACGAATAAATTAAAGGAGGTTTTAGTATTATCCCTACTTTAAGGATTAAAAAAGAAAGGTGAAGAGGTTCCATAACTTGTTCAAAATTATATAGCTATGAAGGACAGGGTTAAGAGTTAAATAATGTATCTTATCACAAAGCAATGTTCTTAACTACTTTGGACAATTGAGGAATTAAAAGATGAGTCTCCTGTGAACTGTTTTTAGATTAAGGATAAATAAATTTCAATAAAACCTCATTTGGTCTTTAAACATTTTATGTTCTTACTATATTCTTAATATAATACCAGATACTATGCCTTTCTTATTTATTCAGATAAATGAAAATGCCTGACCACCAGATGCTTGCAATCCATCCAAAGAGACAGAAAATAATGGCAACAATCATTAACAACCTGGTACAACCTTTATAAACATGTGAAAGGTTTATAAATTCAAAGAAGGAAGAGCTCAATTCTGCCCTGAAGATTATAGATGCTTTCTAAAAAAGGCTACTGTTGGATTGATTTCTGAATGACGAGAAATTAGGAATAGGACAAAGGAAGTATATGTCATACCTAGAGCACAGAACAGGTACAAACTATGATAGAGAAAAGCACGTTGAAGAAACTGTAAAAAGCTCAGCTGGGCTGGAAAACGGGTTCCCATACGCAAGTAGAGGGAAGGATAGGATCAGAGTTGAGGGGCCTGCTATGCTCTTGATTTCCTTAGTTTTGTAGATTATATTAAAATATTTTAATCTGGTGTTTTTAATTTTAATAAACAAAGAAACAAATTGGGAAGAATTACCTAAAATCTATTCTTCCACCTAAAAAATAGTTAGAAAACAACTTATTTTTCTCTAAATACTTAAACAAACAAAACAACAACAAAAAAGAAGTCTTACTCCACCATTCTGTTTTAGTGTTTGTAGGAAAATATATTTATTTTATATACATTAAAGAATGGTATGTCCACATAATTCTAGGGTTTTTCTTAATAATCTATCTTAGATATATTTCCACATCAGTCCATGCCTATCACTTCCATTCCTTAACAAATATTTTCATGTGTCTCTTTCTTTTTTAGAAGGTTAAAAAAATACACACATATATATTTGGCAAGTAATATTGCATATACATATATTTATATATATACTCATATACCATAGATGCATAAAGAAACAGAGAAAGAAAAAATTGGGGGCCCTTTGTGGGTATAACTAATAAGCAAATTTTTAATAATAGATTGGAAGGTTAGAGTTTCAGTACATTTAAAATTTTGATAGATATTTCCAAATTGCCTTCCAAAACTGATTGCACCATGTACATATACCTTGCCAGAAGATGAAAGTGAGCCTTCCACCCAGTCCTCTCTTTTCACTAGCGAGTGTTAACTTTATTATGCTTTGTTGCTGTCACAAGTAGGGAAATATTTATTTGAATTTCTCTATTTTTTCATACTTAATATTCATTGCTTATATTTCCTTTTTAAATCTGTTTCCACTCTTTGCTATTTTGTATTAGATTTATTAATCTTTTAATTACTGTACTATATAGACTTTTCATAATTTTTAAAAATTAGTTCTTTTGTTACAAACATGGCAGATATTTTCTCCAGTTGCTAGTTATTTTTAAGCATTTTTAACGATTTTTTTTTTTTTTTTTTTGCTACTTGGAAGTTATTTCTTTTCATCTGGTTTATTTCATTCAATCATCTGTCCCTAGCTTCAGGGTCTTAGACTTTTTGTTCTTCAGTGTTCTTGTCTGATAAAGAATGGATTGTTATAAATGTCTACAGTCCTTCCTGGACTTTATAACACAGTGGATAATGTATTTTTGAAGAAATGACAGTAGACTGCATTAGTACAATTGCAGGGATTTAGTGAGTTTTTTAGTGACAGCTTAATCATGCTTTTAGTTATGATTAATAGGTAAGTGACAAGGAGATAAGTTCAATTTATAGTTAAAATTATGTTTCTCCTTTATTCAGGTTAAGGTCTGACAAGGGACTGTAATCTGCTTTCAGATTTGTGAAAAACTTTCTGGCAAGGAGAGAGCTTGAGGAGGTTGAGGACGGGGGTTGAACACTCTAAAATAAAGAATGATTTGAAGAGTTTATTTAGTTTCTATAAAAAAAGATTAGATTTTGGGGGAACTAAAGACAGGGACATCTGAGTTTTTAAAGCACCCTAATATTACAACAGCCCAATCTAGGCCAATCTTCTACTTTATTCCTAAGAGTTTGAATAAATCATGTCTTTTTTGAGTCTTTCTTTCCTCTTCTTTAAAATTGGAGTCTTTTTGAACAAGTCTGGACCAACTCAGAAGCTATATAAATCACACGTAATGTGAACATAAATCCTTTCTGTAAGTATTAATAGCAGGCAGCATACTGTGGTTATGGATTGAAGGGTCAGACAGACCTAGACTCAGATATGGTTTAGTTAGTCACGTAGCAATGAAGCCCCTGATCTGTATAATGGAGAGTCTATAATAATACCACCTTGGGTGGGAGTCAACCAAGGAATATTAGCTATAATATGTAGTTGGTACTCAATAATAGGATGCTATAATTACTATTAATCACTATTATTCTGCAACAATTTAAATAACTGTTTTTCAGAAAGTGAGTTGCTCTTAAAAGTTTAGAGGTTTTAGATGATTCCACAGTGAGCAACTACAAAGGAATACGATACTTTATTGGAACTTAAAGGTGTTGTAAATATTACAGGGTAGCATAAATGTTATAGAAGATTCCCCTCTCGTTATTTTATCTCTTCTTTCCACATTCATTCAAGAAATACTTATTCAGCTTGTGCCAGGCACTCGTTAGACACTAGAGCTCGCCATCCTTCCTAAGGGAGCTTGTTGTGCACACACAACTGGGAGTTCCACCTGTTTATAAGTCAAGAGGTAGTTCAAGCATCAATTTATTGGCAAAACTGTCTCCACTTCCACAAGGCATTTACTCCATTCTTTTGAGTCTCCAAAATTTTTGTGCTGTTCTTTTCATATACCTTATGATATTGTATTCTAACTGTACACTTACTAGTTTTTCTAATAAGATCTTAAATTATTACTTCAATTTTATTTTATTTAACACACTTTTTATCTGTATTCTTTGTACTCTGGGTAATGCCCAGAACATAATGTTTAGATGAATGAAGAATGACATGGTACAATTGCAGTGTACTCACTAGCAAACTGGTGAAGAAATGGAATTTAAATATATTCTCCACTACCCATTCACAAAATAGCCTGTCAATATATCTAGTGAACTACTGCATATGATGGAAAATTCAGTAGCCATTAAAATGAGTATGTATATTTATAATGGTTGGGTTTTAAAATGCTTATTATATATTTTTAGATAAGGAAGATAGGTTACAGAATAGGATGTTTAATAACATTCCGTTTCAAAAGTGTATGGATATACCTGTGTATCCATATAGGTAAATGTGCCTATTAAGCAAGAAGAGAAGCTATTTAAAAACATTGAAAATTGATCTCTGATTGGCAGAATTAGGCATGAACTTTATATTTTCTGAGTTTGTCTTAATTTTTCATACTAGAGACATGTATACATGTCTTGATACATGTAATGTATATATATGTACATATATCTTGTCTATCTTCTGAAATGACAACAAAAAATAGATCCAATTATCAAAACTAAAAAGATAAGCAAACGAGCTAAAGAGCAGTGGGAAATGCATAGTTATTAAGTTTCTTAAGATTGTGGTTTTTTTCCTATTATTCTATTTGTATTAAATCCCTACTGGCTCATATCTGTTTCAGAACCCTATCCCTCACAGACTGAGTGAATGAAGAATTCTGTTAGGCAGTTGAGTCCCAGTTGCTACAGTTTCCCGGACACACTCTCCATTACCGTCTGTCCAGTAGCAGCCTCTCAAACGCTCGCCCCCCCTAGCACAGCCTGCCCCTGTCAAGAACACTGCATTCAATGATTCCAATCGCTTCCTTGTTTCTACAGGTCTTCGAATTCCCCTTTTGGTGATTCCCTGCTTGGAATTACCTCTTGAAATCCATATTTTATTTTTGTGTAACCTAGTTGGTCTTAGGCCACCCACTGGCCAGTAAGCATAAGCTTTCTTTTTTGTTTGTTTTTTTTGTTTTATTTATTTATTTATTTATTTTTTATTAAGTCAAATACACATAGATCATGAATACATTTATGCATATGTGGGGTACAATGTTTTTCTTAATTTTTATTTATTCATTTATTTATTTTTATTAAATCATAGCTGTGTACATTGATATGATCATGGGGCACCATACACTAGCTTCATAGACCGTTTGACACATTTTCATCACTCTGGTTAACATAGCCTTCCTGCCCTTTTCTTAGTTATTGTGCTAAGACATTTACATTCCGCATTTACTAAGTTTCACATATACCCTTGTAAGATGCACCGCAGGTGTAATCCCACCAATCCCCCCGTCCCTCTACCCACCTCCCCCCTCCTCCCCTCCCTTTCCCCCTTCCCCTTATTCTTAGGTTGTAAATGGGTTATAGCTTTCATGCCTATGCCTTCTTCATTAGGAAGTAAAGGGTTGTTGCTGAGTGATGCATGGTGAATAAACATCAGAGCAGCAGATAAGGCTCCCCCTTCCTTTGCACTTAACTACTCGAGAAGGGCCTGCCTAATTAGCAAGCACACTTCTGCACATATGCATTCACTCATCTCTTAACTCAGCAAACATCAAGTACCCTTTGTGCCGCACTCTGTATTATACGAGGGAGATGCAGTGATATTATACTTTCCTTCTCTACTTAGTGTCCCTGCATGTGGACATGTAAGTAACTAAGTAGATAAGGAAAACTTCAGCTTCTGCATGGTTTGGTATGCCAGGTTACTTGGGAGTGACAAAAAGAGCACCAGGGTAGAGGGGACATATAGTGGTCCTCTCAACCCCTGAATCTGTAGCACCTAAGCACAATGCCTCGTATAGAATGGAAATCCAAGGAATAATTGTTAGATTCTATTGTTTGGAATACAATTATGACTGGTGGGTTTAAGAAGAATGAGTAGAATTTTCATTTGCAACATTTGCCTATAAAAACACACGGTCCATGGGGAGCCAAACACGAAAAGTACAGAAGTGTAAGGTGACCAGAAACTTCACAAAACAGCCAATAATTATAATGTTACTAACATACTAAAAATACAACTAAAATTTATTACATGCTTACTAGGTACCAAATTCTAAGTGCATCACGAGTTGAATCATTTAATAATTCTAGAACTCCCGCCAAGTAAGTGCCATTATCATTACATCTTAAGGATGAATAGATGAAATTATAGAGAAACTAAGTAACTTATATGATATGCTGCTTCATAAGGGATTTAAAGAGAGATTTACTAGAAAGAATATATATACTGTATACAGACAGAGTGTACTCTTCCGGATGCAGTCCAGGAGGGTCCAGAAATGTTTATTTTGAATAGTAGTCAAGCAGTTTAGTTACTGCACCTAGAGGAAGTTCAAGTAAAACAAGTTCCTAAAAAACTTAGCAAACTCAGACTGGGAGAGAGGGTTGGATTGGGGGTTAAGAAGTATTTAACATCTAAAGGGGGAAAAAATGTGGTCCAAAAATTTGAGGTGGGAGAGATTTGTCAGTTAGTATGCCCAGAAGCTTAGACCAGAAGTTTTAACTCCTAATTACTTGTCTGATGTGGTTGGGGCTCTTAAGAGACAAGAAAGCCACTGGCTCAGAGGCTCCGAGAGATAGCAGTAGAATTGCAGGTCACGACACCCACCTAGGGAGCTCACAGACTAGATACCAGAGTCTCCCTGTGAAGAGCAACCCTGCTATGGAGGAACTGTATGATCTGGGATCCAAAAGCCTGTGATCGTGTCCTGGCTCTGCTTAGGAATTCTCGTGTGATCTTGGGAAAGTGATCCAATCCAAGCCTCATTTCCTCACGTATAAAAAGGTGATAATCATACCACCTTCCTCATAGGAATATAAGATTACACTATATAAACTACAATATCTTAGAAAGACTAGCTTTTGTAAATAGAGTAAAAGGGACTTTTTAAAAGCATGCCTGATGTTTTTGTTCTTGACTCAATTTTTTAAGTGTCCTCCAGTATTGAGAACACCTCACTAATCTCTGGTAGTCTGTCTCTTGAATGCATGGATTCCAGGCTAGGTGCAATGTTAAAATGATACATCCCAGGGAGCTAGCCTGCCTCACTCCACAGCTACCGATTAATTACCACTTCTGACATGACTTCTAGGCTGTATTTGCCAGTGAGTCCTCCCCTCCACTCAGCTCCTCAAGCCTCTCCTGGGACATCCAGCTAACAAGGCTGCCCTGACTCACATACCCTCAAAACAGACGCTTTGCCAACTTGGCAGCCCAGAAACAGTCTAGCCAGAAGGGTGGCAGCAAGGCAGGTCCCTGGGGCTTCAGAAATGAACAGCAGATTGCTTCCCAGCTGGTGACTACAAGGATGAAACTTGCTCAGAAAGGCAGAAATCTCAGGGTTATGAAAGAAGGTGAGCTCAGAATCAAGAAAAATATCTTAAAAGTCTGCTGTAGCAATCAGGTAAGATAGCAGAGAGAAGTTGTCTTTTTCTGGGTTTCTTTCACACTGTTGGATTGTGCCCAGCTTTTAAAATGCTCCTTGATATTTTTTCTAAAGCAAAATTAACTTCCTAGAACAGATAGCCACTACCCCATTATAGTCAAACTTGCGTGTAGTCTATACCTGTTTTACTTGTTGACATTGTTAGATTTAGCTTTTATACCAGTCTGTATTTATTAGATTTATTCCTGCACTAAATCTTGAGTTTCTTGAACACAACATCTATGTATTGATCACCTCTAGCACCGAGCAGAGATCCAGGGAAATTCATTAAGCACTTACTAAAGTGTTGTGTCATTGATAATTCTGAGGCAGGCATCCATCTACTGGGTTATCTATAATACTTTGTTTTAGAGTAAAATATTAATTTAAAGAAGTTGAATCTTATCCCATCAAGTGATAAAGAAGTCATGTGCTATATTATAACCAATAAGCTAAAGAATTTTCAACTCTGGTGTGGAAAATCTCCCAGCTCTTTGTAGGAGTAATGAGCTTTGGTACTGCAGAATTTAAATTGCTTGTCAAATACTGGTAACCTAAAAATCTCCAATGAAGGAAGATAAAGAAATGTAAGTTGTCATCATTATTGACTGAACTTTTAAATCTGAAAGAGAATTTAAGGTTCATTATCTAAACTCTTATTCTACAAATAAGGAAATCAGGGCTCAATGAGGGTGACCTGCCCAAAGACACATAGTTTTCCGCAAAGCAGAAGGAAGACTGTGGCAAGGTCTTGCCATGCAGGAGGGGAGTCCCAGGGAGCAGTATGGGACACTTGAGTTATGATAGTGGATATTTAGACGGGCAGAAGCTGAAATGGTCCAAGTCACAATTCTGTAGAGAGCCAAAGGTCAGAACCACTGTAATATCACAGATATCATACCCAAAGGATGCATAGGGGTATAAAACAAATCAAAAGACTAGAATTCAGCAGACTAAGAGGAAATAATTCATGTGATTAAGATCACAGACTTTAGCATCAGATATGCATCATTTTGAATCTCAGCGCTACGCAATTCTGGCAAGCTACTCACTCTCCCCTAAGCCTTCCTTTCCTCAGCCATAAAATGTTGCTAATCTGTGTAGCTATCTGAAGTCATAGCTTTGATTATTAATATGATCTGTTTTTATGAAAAGAAGCTAAGATTCTTAGCACACATTCTCTAGACAGACAGGATCCTTGCTATTAAAATGGGGTTGTAATCTCAACAATAGCAGTTTCGGTAAAATGGAAGCATTAAAAATCCAGACTGGAATGGCCTCTGAACAACTCTTTTGGAAGGTTTACAATAAAGGAGATGTGAGATCAAAGAATGATTTAGCATTATTTTTAAGAGAGAAGATACATATTTGAGAATATTTGTATCTTGTTGAAAATTAAAACATGCAGAGAAAGAGATGTAGTAGCAAAAGGAAAAAGCAATCCTTGCAAGTTACTAAGACTTGAAGCACACCCCAGTAGAGGTGGGCCTTTGCAGTGAGTTGGTTTTTATGCCTGAATGCAGACAGGGATAGAGTGTTAGATGAGTGTGTACTTGTAAGCTTGGTGTTGGATAAACTAGGGTATTCTGATTATTTTTATGTTCTCACTCATATATGAAGGATAATTATCAGTTCTCAGTGACATGGGGGCTGCCTGGGAGGACAAGAACAGGAAAGGAAGAGTTTGTGGAAAGGGTGAAAAAAAAAAATTTAGGTAAATCATCTTTTGTTTGTGCCATTGCTTTAGCACTGGTCGTTGAACTTAGGAAACATGCTGGTCTGGACAATAGAAAAGAACAGCGTGAGTTTTACCATTACCTGCCTGGTAGTACACAAGAACCATCCTTCTTAATCCATAAAATAACTAACTATTCTGAGTGAAATCTCAGAAATATTAAATAGTTTACCCAAAGCTATTTTATGTTATTTTATTTTAATAGATTTCAGGGATACAAGTAGAATTGTATATATAAATATGTTACAGAGTGGTGAAATCTAGGCTTTTAACATGTCCTTCATCACCCGAATACCCATAGGTAAATTTTCATCACTTCCACCTGTCACCCTCCCTATTTGAAGCTCCACTGCTGTCATTCCCTTCTGTGTCATTATGTAGCCCTTGTTTAACTCTCACTCTTAAATGAAAGCATGTGGTATGTAATTTTCTGTTCCTGAGTTACTACACATAGGATAATGAGCTCCAGTTGGATTCAAGTTGCTGCAAAAGACATTTTATTTTTTCTTATCACTGAGTAGTTTTCAATGGTATACATATACTACATTTTCTTTATCCACTCCTGGATTTGATGGACATGTAGGTTGATTCCTTATTTTTTTTTATTATAACTTGTGGTTCAATAAACATTTAAGTGCAGGTGTCTTTTTGATGTAACGATTTCTTTCCTTTGGTTAGATGCCCAGTAGTGGGATTGCAAATAGAATGGTAGATCAGCTTTTGGCTCTTTGGGAAATCTCTATATTGATCTCCATAGAGGAGTGAGTGCCCATTGATATATGAATGGATTAACAAGATGTGGTATATATATACCATAGAATACTACTCAGCCATTTAAAAATGGACAAATAATACCTTTGTAACAACCTGTATGGGACTGGAGACCATTCTTCTAAGTGAAGCTTTCAGGAATGGAAATAAAATCCCATATGTACTGACTATTAAGTTGGAACTAATTGATTAAGACCCATGTGCACATATGGTCGTAAAACTCAACAGAAAACAAGCAGGTAGGAGGGGACAGGCGGGACAGCATAAATTCACACTTGATGGGTACAAGGCAGACTATCTGGGTGATGACGGGCACACTTATAACTTTGACTCAAACTGCATTAAAGAAATTCATATAATCAAAACATTTCATCCCCATAATATTCTGAAAAAAGGAAAAAAAAAAAAAAAAAAAAAAACCTGGTGGATACTCAGAAAAGACTTGTTACTAAATTCAGGAAGTCCCAGGGGATATGGCAATTATAAAAGTCATTTTCTATAGCCATGTCCTGATACAAACTAATGTATCAGGAGAAATAACATATATTCACCAAAATAAAAAGAATGTTTTTAAGAGTGTTTTCTGACAAGTAAAAGATGCAGCACAGCTTCTGTAATCTTGACAAGGAAAAGACAAGCAGCAGAAAACTTTAAGATTCACCTTACGAATTTTTCTTTTACCAAAGTAAAAGTAAATTCTTTCGGAGAGTGGAAATAACTTTTGAAATCCGTTCAGCTCAATGATCTCTGTTCTGTGAGGTCACCTGACATAGATGCTCGACTTTTCCCCATACCAGTTATATCACTGAAATGTAATTAAGCTCTCTAAGCAAAGCCCTCCTCATAGTAGCATCATTCCTTAACTACTTTTATGAGCCTCAGTTATGCCATCTCCATATCCCCTTCCTCTTTTATCTCACTATCAGATGAGAACATTGGCTTTTCTGCTTCCTATGTCCACTAATTCTCCCATATTCTACAAGAAAAGGAAGACATTTCATTTACTCTTAAGATTTTTGAAAAATATATTTTTATGTGCAATTATTAAAGTTGACATATGTTTTATCATGGATAATGTTTCTTGTACTGATAGAAGAATGAATAATCTATGGTTGTTGGGTAGAATGTTCTGTAAATGTCTGTTAATTTCATTTGGTCTAAAGTCCAGTTTTTCTTTGTTGATTTTCTATTTCCCTGATCCATCTAGTGGGATATTGAATTCCCCCACCATTATTGGCTGTCTGTCTTTTAAGTTTCACAATACTTGTTTTATGAATTTGGGTGCTCCATTGTTGGGTATGTATATGTGTGCATATATACATATACAGATATATACACACATGTACATGATATATATTATATTTAGGATTATAATTATTATTAAAATTTGATTCCTCATTGTTATGTAATGACTTTTGTCTTTTTTTTTTTTTTTTTCACTCTATTTGATTTAAAGACTATTTTATCTGACATAAGTATAGTTACTCCTGCTGACTTTAGGTTTCTATTTGTGTGTATTTTTTTTTTTTTAGCCCTTTAGCTTCAGTCTATAAGTGACCTTAAGAGTAAGATGAGCTTTTTGTGAGAAGAATATAATAGGACCAAGGGGTTTTTTTGATACATTCCACCAATCTATAAATTTTAATTTGGTAATTTAATGTATTTATATTCAAGGTCACTATTACTGTGTCAAGTTACATCGTTATCATGTTACTTGTAATCTAGTTGGTGATTTTATTGATTTTTTGATTCTTATGTTTTCTCTGTCTCTTCATCTTTTTGGTATGGTGGAGTTCTGTCATGTTGCTATTTTATTTCTTTCTCTTCCTTCTTTGTGTACTTTTTTTAAATTAAATCATAGCTGTGTACATTAATGCAATCATGGGGTACATGTACTAGTTTTATACACAATTTGAAATATTTTCATCAAACTGGTTAACATAGCCTTCATGGCATTTTCTTAGTTATTGTGTTAAGACATTTATATTCTACACTTAGCAAATTTAACATGTACCCTTGTAAGATTCACCGTAGCTGTGGTCCCACCAATTACCATCCCTATACCCATCCTCTCCCATCTCCTCCCCTCCCTCTCCCCTTTCCCCTTCTTTTTGGGCTATAATTGGGTTATAGCTTTCATATGAAAGCTATAAATTGGTTTGGTAGTAGGGCTGAGTACATTGGATACATTTTCTTCCATTCTTGAGATACTTTGCTAAGAAGAATATGTTTCAGCTCCATTCATGTAATCATGAAAGAGGTAAAGTCTCCATTTTTTAAGGCTGCATAATATTCCATGTTGTCTTTGTATAATTTTTATAAGACCTGTGAGTTTCATATTTTCACATGTTTTTATGGTGGCAAATACCAACCATTCATATTTCAATGTCCTTTGAACATTTCTTAAAGAGCTGATCTAGTGGTGTCAAATTCTCTGAGCATTTGCTTATCTGGAAAATATTTTATTTCTCCTTCATATATGAAGCTTATTGTGGCTGGATACAATTTACAGTTCACAGGGGGGTTTTTTGTTTCTTTGTTTGTTTGTTTTTGTTGTTAGTTTGTTTTTTAGAATTATAAAAATCGTGCCCTGATCTCTGCTTTGCAAGCTTTCTACTGAGAAGTTTGCTGATGGAGTTTCCTTGATAGGTGACTAGACACTTTTCTCTTGCTGATTTTAGGATTTTTTTCCTTCAGGTTGACTTTGGACAGTCTGATGACTACATGTCATGCACAAATCCTTGCAATGTATTTTTGTGATGTTTGCTGAGCTTCTTGTACCTGGATGTCTAAATTTCTCACAGACTATGCAAGTTTTAATTGGTTGTGGCATTAAATAGGTTTTCCAAATATTTTTTTCTTCTCCCTCAGAAATATCAGTGATATATATAATTTTGGATGCTTTGATTAGTACCATATTTGTTGAAGAATTTACTCATTCCTATTTCATTCTTTTTTCTTTATTTTTGTTTGACTGCATTAATTCAAAAGACCTGTGCTAAGTTCTGAACTTCTTTCTTCTGTTAAGTTTAGTCTGCTGATGAAGCTTTTCACTATATTCTTTAATTCCTTCAATAATTTTTTTTATTTCCATAAGTTATCTTTGGTTTTTCTTTAAGAGATCTACCCCTTGATAAATTTCTCATTTGTATCCTCAATAGATTTTCTGATTTCTCTTTGTTTTCAGATTTCTCTTGGATATCATTGAGCTTCTTTCAAATCAGCATTTTGCATTATTTTCTGGTATTTCATAAATTTCATTTTCATTAGGATCCATAGATAGATAGTGTGATCCTTCAAAGGTGTCATAACATCCTGTTTTCCATACTTACAGTATTGTTTGATTTCTTCACATCTGGAGAAAGAGTCTTCCTTATTTTTGAATTTACTTTCAATTGGACAGGACTTTTTGCTTTATTCTTCAATTCTTAAGAATGTGACTATAACAAAATCTTGAGTAGGGCCATTTGGCTTTGCTTTTGGATATAGTCGTTAGCAAAGTGTCTGTGTGAATTCATTGGATAGCCTAGCATGGTGGCTTTCTCAAATGCTGGATGTAGTGAGTAATAATAGAGTTTATGCTTGATCTTTGTTTACAAGGAGCAGCTCTCCAGTATCCCGGGCAAATGATTGGTCTGTGGAATCCACAGTGGTCCTAGGTCTTGCATTCAAACTTGGGAGTGTGCAGACTTGCCAGACCTGGACTGGCAAGTGTGTGCGTAGGGGCCCAGTGTTGGGAACAAACACCAGCTTTCATGAGGGTGGTTAGGGGAGTTGGCAGGTCCCTGGCAAAATGCACTAAGGTTTCTATGCTGGGTATGAGAGTGGTTAGGGGCTGCCCCATAGCCATAGTCTCTACAGGTAGGAACGTGATCTATTTTTCTGTCATGCCTTGTTCTTGCATTCAAGACATTCAGTTCAGTTAGAAACTGATGTTTATTTCCAGCCGATGGTGTAACTGAGATCCATGGCCAACCCATGGCTGAACACTAAACCTCTGTGCCATCTGATGGTGGCTATGAAACTGAATCTTTCCCAGAACCCCAAACATATAGGTCTTTGGCTTTCCTGCTTTCTGTGGCAGCAATGCCTCAGCACTGTGCAGAGATGGTGGAGACCCACCCTTGGCACAAGCTCATATCCAGTGTTACAATGATCCCTTGGAGGATGGGGTTACCCACCCATAGTAGCCACCCCCTTACAGTCACAGATAGGCTGCCCTATGCCTTGAATATACAAACTTCCTACAGCAGCAATAGTAGTTGTGTCTGCAGTGGTAGGCAGAGGAGGAGGAGAAGTTCTCCTTGCACCTGGCCTGGAGAATAGAGGGTGCTCAGCTGGCGAGACAGGATTCACTCCTCACTTTCAGAGTGAGCACTGAGTTTGTGTCCCTGCTAAAAGCACAAATACCCCTCACAGAACCAAGTACTGAGTGCTCAGGTTCTAGAAGGCTTGCACTTTTGTTTCCTTTGTCTCAGAGGCAGTCCCCTTGGTGCTGCACTTTCTTTCCCCTAAAAGTAGCACTCCCTGCAGTGCCTTTGGGTCCGGCCAGAACTGTGTAGCTTGTCACTGATGCCCTGTGAATGGCTGCTGGGGAATGTCAGCAGATGCTCCCAGGATGTGTAAATATATGAGCTGAGGTCCCAGGGCAGGGCAGAGTCCCATGAAATTTATGCCCTCACAATGGCGTCCTGCCACAGCCACTCAAGTCTGAGGGGAGGGTCAGTGTCCTGGGACAAGGATACAGTCTATTGTAATATTCTCAAGAAGTTTCCAAATCACCACCACCCACTACTGTCATGGTTCATGAGGGCAGAAGAGCTTCTTCAAATTCAGAGAGTACCAGTCCATAGCAGAAATGAGGGGAATGAAAAGCCCTTCTGGCTCCTAGACAGTCTTGGCCTGCCAATGCCGTTTCACTCTCTTTTTCTGTGCCTTGATTTGTTCCCCCATGAGTTCCCCATTGGTTTCGAGCATTCTGTCCATGACATCCCATTATCTGTTCATAACTTTGGTTCTTCTATCTGACGAGAACTGGTGTCCATTTTTTCTAACTAGTCATTTTGAACTTCCTCCAATATTCTTAAAATTAAGAAATTGAAGAGATATTTGAAGATGTGATTCTGAGTTACAAAATAATACATTATTAAGTGGGAAATTAAACCATTTCATGACCCCAAATCACGGGTATTTTTCCATATTGTATGTCTTTATTTCTTCTCACATAGCAAGCAAATGGTTATATTTCCAAATATAAACTTTGGAAAGTTAATTCACTTTAGTTTCATTAGAATTTCCCTGAATTTTGTGGGTTTTTAAATTAGCCAATGAAAGAATTCTTTTCTTCCTTTGCTGTAAACTCTTGTACCTATTGCAAAAGTAGACTTCCTGGCCCAAAATCCTCACATACAAGTAGCAAGAATTTGCCATCAAAAAATATAAATACAAATATAAATATATATATATATATATATATATATATATACACAAATCTCTGCTTCCATTAGGGTATTCAGAGTTTAGTTTGGTTCTGCTTTCATAAAACACTTTTTTTTGTTTTTTTCTGACAATACAAAGCTCTGCCAAGTATTGGTATCAAGGTAATGTTGATAGTGTAAAATGAGACTTTCTTCCTCTTTGAGTTTCAGGAAGAATTTGAGTTGAATGGTAGTATTTCTTTTAAATATTTTGTAAAACTCACCAATGAAATAATCTGGAATCAAAGTTTCCCTTTGATTCAATTATTAAAATTAAAATTCAATTATTTTAATACATTTAAGGTTATTAAAGTAATCTATTTCTTATCAAAGGAACTTTTATAGTTTGCAGTTTCAATGAATTAACCAGTTGCTAAATTTTCAGATTATTGGAATAGAATACTTTATAATAGTGACTCATTCTTTTAATTCCTGTAGGTTCTCTAGTAATGCCACCTTTCATTCTTCATGTTGGTAAATTTTGCTTTTTCTGATTTTTTATAACCTGTCCAACTAGAACTTTATCAATTTTATTGATTCTTTTTCCTAAGAGCCAGCTTTTGGTTTAATTGATTTCCTCTATTGTTTTTCTGCCTTCTATAATATTTCATATTATTTAATATTTATTATTTTGACTCTTCTATTTATTTGGAATTTTCTCTTCTTCTTTTAGTTCCTAAAGGTAGAAAATTAAATTATCAATTTTTGACCTTTTTAAAAATAAAATGTTTAATATCGCACATTTATTTTGGAACACTCCTCTAACTAAATACCACAAATTTCACTATGTTATGTTTTTGTTTTATTCAGTCAAAATATTTGTGACTACCTCTTTCTGTTCCTTTTATATTTATGGGCTATTTAAAAGTGTGTTGCTCAACTTCCAAACACTTAATAATTTTCTGAGTGTATTTCTGTGATGAATTTCCAGTTAATTGTGCTGTAGGCAAATTTTAACACATTTCTTAATATTTCAATCTTTTTAAATTTATTGACATTTATTATGTAACCCATATAATGATCTATCTTATTGAATAACCCATGTCTATATATATGCATAATTCTGTTTTTCTAGGACTGAGTTTCCTATAATGTCAATTGCATCAAGTTATTATATAGCATTATTCTAGTCTTATATACCATTTAAAAGTTTTTGTGTAGCTGGTGTATTATTATGAATAGAAGAGAGTTTGAGTATAAACTCCAAGGGCAATTGTGAATATTTCTATCTCTGCTATCAGTTGTGTCAGTTTTGGGTTATGTATTATGAAGCTCCATTTTATATCTATGCACATTTAGGACAGTTATATCTTTTTGATGAATGGATACTTGACCTCTCTTCAAGTTCACTGATTCTTTCCCACAGCATGGCATATCTGCTAATAAACTCATTTAAGGAACTATTCAACTCTGATAGGATGGTTTCTCCCCCCTAGGTTTTCCACTTGACTCATTCCATAGTTTCTTTACCTAAGCTGGAATTTACCATCTGTTCTACACATTGTAAATGTTTTTAAATTTATCCTTTAACATAGTAATCATAATTATCCTAAAGCACCTGTCATATAATTTCAACATCTGGACATTCACTTCCTTTGTCTCATCTGGTTATTTTATTTTTTAACAAGGGTTTTTGTTTTGAATGTGTGTTGCAAGTATTGAGTGACCAGTGGGCACCAATTGTAACAAAGCAATACATATTTAAGTAAAGAATATTTCTGCCCAGAGACAAGCACACCTCTTCCTCTGCTAGGCCATTAAATCATTATTGTTCATTATTGTTCATTAAATCATTATTGTTCATCACAGCATTAAATCAATATTGTTCATCAGTTTGCATTTTGTGATTTCTATGTTGGACTCTTACCCAGAGCAGAGACAGGAATACAGGTGGGATTCTTGTTTTTCCCACCTAAATTGTTTCTTATTGGTGAAGGCTCTTGGACATGAGCAAGTTTCCTGCTAAGAGCAGAAAAGTTCTCTTTTTTTAATTAATGGAGCATCCTTGAGCAGCTTTGCTGCTCCTCTTTGCACAAGGTGGGGTTCTTTTATTGTTTGTTTGTTGGTTTGTTGGTTTGTTCGTTTTTGGCCTACTGTCAGTACAGCAGGAAATTTGGGGCAAAATTCCTACCTCTTTCCCAGGGGTACCTAATATATACTGGCATCAAGACACAGACTGGGGTGAGACTGTCCAATAGTTCCTAGCACTCTGGGAGGCTGAGGCAGGTGGATTTCCTGAGTTCATCAGTTCAAGACTGTCCTGAACCAGAGCTAGACTTTGTCTCTAAAAAAAAATATCTGGGCATTGTAGCAGGTGCCTATAGTCCCAGCTACTTGGGAGGCTGAGCAAGAGAATTGCTTGAGCCCAAAAGTTTGAGGTTGTTTTGAGTTATGATATCACAGCACTCAGCCCAGAGCAACAAAGTGAGACTCAATAAGAAAGAAAGAAAGAAAGAAAGAAAGAAAGAAAGAAAGAAAGAAAGAAAGAAAGAAAGAAAAGGGCTTTTAGTGTGTTCTTCACCAGAACAGTGTTCATTGTACCATAGGTAGGTTTTATTCCTCATCCCTCCACTCTCTCCTTTTCTTGGTTTCCAGTGTACTTTATATCTTTTGTGCCCATGTGTATTCATTCTTTGGCCCACACTTAGTAGACACCTGTGGTATTTGTTTTTCCATTTCTGAGCTGCTTCATTTGGGATAATGGCATCCAATTCCATCCAAGTTGCTGCAAACTATAGTATTTCCTTCTCTTTTATGAAAGAGTAGTACTCCGAGGTATGTGCATGTGTGTGTGTGCTTGTGTGCACATGTGTGTGTCAGATAGATAGATAGATATCATATTTTCATTATCCATTCATGTATTTATGGGCATTTAGGTTGATTCTATATCTGTGAAATTGTGAATGATGTTGTGATAAACAGTTGAGTATAGATGTCTTTTTAATAAAATGACTTCTTTTCCTTTGTGTAGATACCCAATAGTGGGATAGCTAGGTCAAATGTATGTCTACATTTACTTCTTTAAGGAATCTCCATCTTCTCTTTCATAGGCATTGTACCAATTTGCAATTTAACCAACAGTGTATAGCATTCTTTTATCTCTGCATCCATGCCAGTATCTGTTGTTTTTTGACTTTTTAATAACAGCCATTTGGAGAAGGGAAGGTGGTATGTCATTGTAGTTTTAATTACCTTTTCTCAGATATTGAGCATATTTTCATTTGTTTGTTGATCATTTATATATCTTCTTTGTAAAAATGTCTGTTCACATGTTGTACCCACTTGTGATGGGGTTGATTGTTTTTCTTGCTACTTTGAGTTCCTTGTAGATTCTAGATATTAACCCTTTGTTGGATGTATAGTTGGTGAATATTTTCTCCCATTGGGTAGATCATCAGTGTACTCTGTTGATTATTTCCTTTGTGGTGCAGAAGTTTTTAAATTTAGTCAAGTTACATTTATTTATTTTTGTTGTTGCATTTGCCTTTGTGGTTTTAATCAATTTTTTTTTTTTTTTTTTGCCTAGGCTGAAGTCTCAAGAGATTTTTATACATTTTCTTCTAGTTATAACCCATAGTTGCTAGTTATAGTTTTTACACTACACATAACAAATTATGTTTTCTCTCAACTGGCTAAAGCTCTTTATAAAATGATTCAAATTTTCATTCTTGGAGAGTCTGAGTTCTAAGTGACTTTTTTATTTCTTTGGTTACTGTTCTTTCATTAAATTTTACTATTTAAATATAGAAATGCTAAAACCTCCCCCAAAGTATTCCTTAAATTTCATGCAGAGTCCTTACTGCATTGTTGTATAGCAGGAATCCAAACATACCTTGATCAATATCATCTACTATTTTATCCCTCTTTCTTATATATATGCTCAGTTGCATGATATCCTTCAGTTAAACTTCAAATTCAATGCAGTACTTTTATGTACCCTTCTGGAAACAGTTCTTTTGCCTTAGGAAATGATGCCAAAACCCCCAGAAGATTTAATAATTGTGATGATAGAAAAGAAAACTTATATAAGTGAGTCATAAGGTATAATCATCACAGGAATCATTCACACTTCAACTGTTGTTGCTAGCACCTGTAGAGAATGCACTTGGGAGAAATACTGGTAATTCAAAGCACATATTGCCTTTGTAAGATTACACTCCAACTCTTCATTTTTTCCCCCAATTTCTACCAAAACTGAGTCTTTAGTGGTCAATCCATTATTTCATAAGGCCAGTTGCTCCTAGGTGATATAGCAAATGTAAAACTGGTACATTTCAAGGTGAATACCTCATTTTTATACTGCTTTTTGCTGTGACATGAATTCTATACTCAGAAGCAATGTTGAGTGGAATAAGATGACAATAAGAAAAACATTCTATGGGTCCATAGTTTGTGTTGCTGATTGAAGAATTACAATCAGAGCAAACAAATCTAAATCCAGATACATATCTATCCTGTTGAAAAAAATTGCTATACAATTTAGGATGCTAGTTGTCTAATGTATTCATTGTTGGAGGCAAGTAACTGGTCCCTGATCTACCCTGAAGGCATGGAGTTTTCACAGAACCATCATCATAGTTGGCCTCCAGTGTTAGGCTGAGCCCTCCAGAGTGGTGGCAGCTAGATGGCTTTTATGAGGAGGAAAACCATATTGTTGAACCCATACTGTGGCTGGGAAAACAAATCAGTGTCTATTTACTTTGTTTACAAGTAAGTGTACAATAAAAACACTTTGTTTTTCTTCAATTCACCCAATATCCAAACCACTTATCATTTTTTGTTTTTGTTTGCTTCTTCATTTACTTGTTAATCTAATCATTTTTCATGGCATATTTTCTCTGGCATATTCTATGGTGCACATCATCAAAAGTGTCAGAGGAAGTTACACTTAAATCCTAACTTTTAAAAAAAATCTAAGGCTTAACTTTAAAATCTTCATTTTTCACACTGAAGCAGAAGCACTGTTTTTTCATTTTATACATTTTCCTTTACCCAGATGTTGGCATATGGATGACTTTGCCATATGTGGCATAAGGAGAATTTCTTATTGTCTGTTTAAAGAAAAAATATTATTATCCATCAGACTTCTATCAAAGAAATCAATTTTCTTTGTTCTTGCCAGATTTGATGCAGTTGTTTTTCTATATGCTGTCAATAAATAATCTGAAAATGAAATTAAGAAAAAAATTTGCAATAACATCAGAAAGAGCATCATACTTTGGAATAATTTTAACCAAGGAAGTGCAAGACTGGTATACTGAAAACTACAAAACAGTATTGAATGAAATTAATAAAGTTTTTGTTTGTTTTTGTTTTTAATGGAAAGCCATTTCTTATTTATGGATTAGAAAACTTAATTATTGTTAAGATGGCGATGCTTTCCAAATAAATCTACAGATTCAAAACAAGCCATGTCAACTGATAGGAAGTAAGAGGATGGTGATTCACATGCATTCTCACCATTCTTAAGATTTTAGTAAAATTTCTTGAATAGTTCTTTTTCATTTGCTGCGTGCACTTAGAACCATTTCCAGAAACTTTAAATGGCCCAGCTGGATGGGAAGCCCTCAAGCACTGCAAGGGCTACTGTTTATCAGCTCCTGAAGTAGATGACAATATTCTCATTATTCTGTGATGTGCTTAACGTGTTATTCACACATCTAAATCTCTGCACTCTCTTTTCCTGAGTGCCATTTTCTTTCCACTGCTTCAAGAAAAACTATTTGTTTTTCCCTTTTTTCTCCAGTAAATTATATCTATGTATTTAGTGCATGTTCAATTTTTTAAGCTTTCTTTGTTCTTACATTGATTTTAAGTCCCATATGCATTAGGTAATCAAGCCTTTGAGAAATTCGTATAGTTTTTGAATGATTATAGATAGTAATATCTTCTTAACATCTAGAGATTCTCAGATGTATTGGACACGAGGAGAAAATGGTAACTTGGACCCTTACTAACACAGGCAAGCTTTACTTTTAAAAAGGAACCAAGAAATCGTAAGAACTAGAGGGCATGGGAGATAAATAAAATTAGTGATTCCTGAGGAAAGACTTCAAACAGGGAGCTTATTCTTTTGACCTTTGTAAAGAAGAGGGTTGTCATCTGAGCCCAAAGAGGAGTTTGCAAATGTAGTTTTCTTGTCCATTCCATGACTCAGAATTCCTCTCCCTGTGCCACTTGCCTGGGGAATGGAATATATCATCATAGCTCCTGTTTTACCTGTTTCTTAAGTGGACCCTATTTCTTCCTTTTATTACCACTCATTTGGGTAATTGATAACAACAACAATTTAGAGAGATTTTCAAATTCTCACTGTCCCTGGTCTCTTTGATTTATATTTGGGACTCTTTGGGGGATGGTTCTGTGTTTGCTTCTTTGGTCTTCTGGCCTCTGTTATTGATTGTTTATTTTCAGAATAGGATTCACTAATCTCTCACCATTCTATAGATCATTTTCTAGCACCCTAAATAGAAATCTTTTTCTCCATGGTATCTTCCTCCCCTTAGTGAAGATTCAATATAAACACAACAGTGGGTTTCTCCTTTCCTAAAAGAAGGAATTATATTTTCAACCCAGGTTGAGTGCCACAGATGACTAGCTTTTGTAAGGCATAACTATATCTGTCAATTTTTTATAATTGGAATAAATACTAAAGGAGTAGATGACCTTAAATATATAAGTAGATGACGATTTTGACTACAGGTTAAGTAGGTGGGTAAGTATTTAAGGGCAAAATACAGAGAAAATAATCTCTTTTTTAACCCTTGATCTATCCTTTCTGGGGCTCCTTCCTTCCAGCAGTGAGGATCATTTCTTCTGATTAAGTTTGCAGCTCCAGTTGAATTTGCTTTCTGAAGGATGCTTTACATTATCTTTTTTTGTTCGTTAGGCTAGACTTGAACACATCATACCTTTTCTTATCTAAATTTCCAATGATATTAGTATGATTACTGCATAAAATATGTGCATATTTGTGTTCCATATGCTTCTATAATTGCGCATCATAAATATTCTCAGAAGTGCATACACAATTTGCTGTTCATCGGAAGGCAGCATTTGAGCTCATAGTGAATTTTGCTCTGCCAGATGGCATCCCTGGTGTTCAAATAGTTGTGACCTTCTTTGCTTTCTTGTCTTATTTACTGAAATGAGCTCTGATTTTTCTTACATTTAATATAGGCTATAGATACCTAGGCCCACCAAAAGTATTGGTTCCTTGCCACTTACCTGTTCAGGAAAAAAACTCTATTCTATATACACTTCCATATAAATTCCGCTATGCACTATATTTTTAAAACATCATTCTCCTTCTCAAATAACAACAATGTCTCCCATTTCATAAACATATAGAATCAATTCAAGCTCTTTAGGCTAACACCCATAGATTTTTGCTATTTTATTTTTGTCTGCCTAGTTTTCTCTCTACTTTTTTTTTTTTTTTTTTTTTTTTTTTGGTTCCAAGCTCTACAAACTAAGCTATTCATTTTTCACATTTTATGTTCTGTAGCAGAGATAGAAACTAGTGGATATTGCAAGCATGAGTATGGATGAGTTAGCAAATGTCCCATTAGTAATCCAAGATTATGAATGAAGCTTTTAGTTTTATTAACAGGGACTCCTAGATCCTACAAGGGAAGTAAAAGATATTTTAACACCAATCACAATTTGGAGAAAATTGACAAATAAAATTGCAGCCTTTGTGCAACAACTGCATATACATGGATCTTTAGATTCTGATGCAGATTATTATATGAAAGAACAATTCCTCTGGATTCTTATCAGACCATTGCCAATTCCTTGTGAAGCCGAAGTGCTAGAGATAGTGTCTGAAGGGCCATATGCACAAAACAGAGCAATAATATCTTTTTGTGTGGAGGAAAAAAATTTCATTCCAGATAAAAGAGTTCTACCTATGTACATGTATTAGATGTATGATAAACTCCTTCACTGTGATCCTAGGAAGCAGATGAAATTTAACACAACTGGTGGAAGTAGTGAGGCTATTAGTGTCACATTGAAAGTTGATGCTTCAGGCCAAGGAACATAGTACTAATGATATTTCAGTGAGGATGTTAGAAACCAGAGAGTATCAACTGGCACTTGTGACAGGAGTATTGGGTGTGTGGAAGTGTCTCCATACTTGGTTTGTCCACCTTGAACTTTAACTATTATTGCCATGAGTGATGACTTTTATCACATAGTACTTAAAGGCATTTTTCCACATCAAGTTCAGGTCTCTGACTAAAGATATAAAATGATATAAATGATGAAGTATATTAAAAGATATAAATAAATATAAATGGCATAAGTGGCTTTCTTCCCTAAAAAGTCCTTGGGAGAAGGACTTTGCTTTTTGAAACATTTTTCCTCCCATTTTACTGTGTGTAGTATACGCTACTGGTATTTGCCTGCAGGTAAGTAGCTACTCAGTAACTGTATGCTGAATATATGTTTAAAGGAAATGTATAATATATTCTCCTCATTCCCACAGGATAGATTCTGAAATTCCTCTGGGATAGTTATTTATCAAATATTTATTGAGTACCAACTGTGTGCCGGCACTATTCTAGGTTCGATGAATGTAACAGTGAACAGAGAAAAGTTTTTATTTCGAATGTAAAATGCTACAGTTTTTTTCCACTCAAAATCTCTTTCCAAAATACTCGCTCTTTTCCTGATTAACTCACAAAATGTGCAAGTCACATACGTTCACTCTGTGTGTGTGTGTGTGTGTGTGTGTGTGTGTGTGTGTGTGTATGTCTATGCAAAACACGCAATTGGGAGCAATCAGGGTCATAGAAAGTGCTGAGTATAACTAGTGGACTTCAGATTGATTCTTATCACTCTATTTATTAACTAATAAATTTGAGTAAAGTTTTGCCAACCCTTACCTTTTGTTTGTTTGCTTATTTTTATGCGTATTTTAATGGAAGCACTTTTATGACACAGTGCTTTTTTAAAGCTAAGAAAATGTACCACAGTTGGACTACCTCGTTTTGAATACTGATTTTGCCACTTGGCAATTTTTAGCTGCGTGACCTTGGGCAAGTTTCTTATCTTCTTTGTTTTTTAGTTTTCTCACATGTAAAATATAAATAATACATGTAATAAAGTGCACCTTTTTGAAGATTAAATTAGTTCCTATATGAGAAACATTTAGAATACCAGACCTGTAAAGGATTATATGAGCTAACCTAACTACTGCTACTGTTACTTTTACCTTTCTTGCAGTTGTTAGAAATATAACTAAGATGTGGATAAATCCTCAGCATAGTACTGGAGTGTAACAGTCACCCAATGAATGAAAATTTATGACCGAATGGATAAATCATTTTCATTATTCTAAGAAGCTCAAAAGATTATTATGGTTTGTACTTAAAGAGTAGTACAAAGTTGATAAAAAAGTTTATGTTAAATGAAAAGAAATTGTGAAAGGAAGAAAGGTAGCATGGCTGTCTTAAGGAAAGTAATAGTTATCCATTGTGTAGAAGTTGCCAACACCCCTATTGGTCCATGATACACTATGATCTCTGATAAATAAACGTAACGTGTTTTGGTTCATTATAAGTTTATATAATATATAATACACACATCCACTATGATCATAGTTCCAAAATTCAAATCCAGTCAGTCTTCATCATCCCTTATCTGAAGTACTTAGGAGGCACATTAACCCTCAGGATCAAGTCCAAACTCTGCATCCTGCTATTCATGAAACCTTTCATAAACTGACGCATCTCCACCTCGCTGGTCTCACTTCCTGCTGACCCTACACTACTCTACATTCCAACCTGCTTTCTTTTTGCTTTGTTTTTTTTCTTTTGCAGTTTTGGCTAAGGCCAGGCTTGAACCTACCACCCCCGTATATGGGGCCAGCACCCTACTCCTTGAGCCACAGGTGCCGCCCCAAACCACTTTCATTTTTCTTTCTTTCTTTCTTTCTTTCTTTCTTTCTTTCTTTCTTTCTTAATTGTTGGAGATTCATTAAGAGTACAAGAAACCAGGTTACACTGATTACAATCGTGTCTTGCCCCCAACGGTGTGGCACACACCAAGGCCCCCCTTCTCCCGCCTTATCTCTCTGCTCAATTCCATCAGTGCCCAGGCTCCCTGTGGGTCTGTGTTTGAATGCAGTGCTTTCCCGTAATTTACTCCTCTAGTTTAAATATTATCCCTGCTGGAAGCCTTTCTTTTCTCCCTGTTAGCTGCTCCTGCTGCAATCCCACAGGTTTTATACACCTTGGGAAAAGCATCACTTACATTGCTTTGAAATTTTATATCTAGATTCCTCATATTCTGGAGTGAGAGCCATGAGGATAGGGACATTTGTATACATGCTTATAGTTTGACAGGCAATTATTACATTGCAGAATATGTACTGAATAAATAAATGGACACCTTAGTGAAGGGGACGAGTTAAGCTCTATCATCATCACTTCATATGTTAAAGCACTGAGGCTTTGAAGGCCTCAGTAAAATCTACTGAGAGTCCAATGAATAGCCACCCCCACTTACACCGAACATCATCTGCAAGGTTTGACACTCTGAGATAACTTTTCACAGATTCATCCTGACCAGCTCTGGCTAGGACAGCCTGGCTCATTTAATTTCAGTGCAATGTCTGCCTAATCTGATGTCTATCAGTCCTGGGGACATGTTATAAGTACAAGAGGAAAACTATGGCTTGCTTTACACCCTCTTCAAAATAGTTACTAATAGCAGGGTGGCTGCTAGCTAATGATATGCTTAAATGTTTGTTGGAAATGGAGGACTCTGAAACTGGTTCTTTCTTGAACTCTTAATTCTTTACTTCTTTTTTCTTCTTATATAAAGTTCATCCAAGTTTAAGTGATTTTAATCTGGCAATATAGGAGAAATATCCCAGCCAGGATACTGGCACTGAAACAGTTAAGATGCAGATTATGTAAATATTGAACCAGCTTTACATTTTGGGATAAACTCTTTTAAGGAAAGTAATTATTTTTATATATTGCTGAATTCTACTTTTTTTTTTTTTTTTTTTTTTTTTAATTGTCACCCTTGGTAGAGTACCATGACGTCACAGCTCACAAGAACCTCCAGCTCTTGGGCTTGGGTGATTCTCTTGCCTCAGCCTCCCTAGTAGCTGGAATTACAGGCACCCGCCACAATGCCCAGTGATTTTTTTGTTGCAGTTTGTCCAGGGCCAGGCTTGAACCCTCCACCCTTGGTATATGGGGCCAGCTCCCTACTCACTGAGCCACAGGCGCTGCCCTGAATTCTACTTTTTAATATTTTGTTAAGAATTTTTATCTCTACATGTTATAGTGATCTTGATCTGCTGTTTCCTTTTTATTAGGTTTTAATGTTAGGATAATATTAACTTCATAATTATTTTGGAATTGTTCCTATTTCTTCTGTTTTCTAGAAGAACTAATATTGACTTTTTGTTAATTCTATAAATACTTGATAGAATTCTCAAGGAAAACATTCTGTACATGAGAATTTCCATTTTGAGAATTTTAAAATTACTAATTCAATTTCTCTAACATTTATAGGTCTATTTCATATTGAGTGGGTGGTATATTGTGCTTTTTGAGGAATTGGTCTATTCCACCTAAGTTGTCAAATGTATACATGTAGGATGCTTATATTATTCTTTTATTACCCATTTGATGCCTGCAAGATCTATAGTAATATTCTCTGTTTCTTTCTTAATGTTAGTGATTTTTGTCTTCACTCTTTTTTTTTCTTTTAATTTTTGCTAGTTTGTTAATTTGGTTGATATTCTCAAGGAACCAGCTCTTTGTCATATTCTCACTCCCCATTGTTTTCTGTTTGTTAATTTCATTGCTTTCTACTCTTATCTTTCTTATTTTCTTCATTTTTTATTGCTTTGGTTTAATATTTTTTCTTTTGTTAGCTTCCCATGGTTGAAGTTATTAATTTGAGACTTTCATTTTCAGATGTATGCATTTAATACTATACTTCTCCTCAATATTGTTTTAAGCCTTATTTCACAAATTTTGATAAATTTTATTTTTATTTTTATTCAGTTCTGTGTATTCTTGTTTTATTTAAGACTTTTTCTTTTAAAAAAAGACCGTTTCTTTACCCCTTTGGTTATTTAGACTTATTTATCTAGTTTCCAAATGTCTGGAAATTTTCCTATTATTTTTATGTTATTAATTTCTACTTTGATTCCATTATAGTAAGGGAAATATAATGTGTATGTTTTAAATTCTTTTAAACTTCTTAAGATTTGTTCTATAGCCAAAGATGTGGGCATATGTTTAGTAAATGTTTTGTAGAAATTTGAGAAAAGCTTTTTTGTTTTAAACATTGATTGAAGTGTTCTATAAATGTTGATTAGATTCTTTTGGCTGATAGTGTTGTTGAGTTCTATATCCTTGTGGATTTTCTACCAAGTCCTATAAATTGTTGAGAAAGGGGTGTTCAAATCTTCAATCTTAATCATAATTTGCCTGGTTTCTGTTTTGTTTGTTTGCCTTTCAGCTCTACCAGCTTCACCTTTGCATATTTTGGAGCTCTAATTGTTTGGTGCATAGACATTTAGAATTGCTGTGTCTTCTCAGTGGATGGACTCATCTCTCAGTGTAAACTAACCTTCTCTGACTCTACTGATTTGTTTTTGTTCTGAAGTCCACTTCACCTGATATTGGTATAGGCTTTCTTCTTTTACTTTGATTAATATTCTGTGGTACATCTTTTTCCATTCTTTAACTTTCAAACTTTGCATACCCCTCAAAACTGGAGAAGGCCTGGGTGTATTTCACAATGATCACTCTCCTCTTCTGGTGGCAAAGCCAGGAGAGGACCTTTCTCAAACCTTCATTACTAAAGCTGGTGTTTTCAGGAACTAATACTGAAAAATATGTGCCAATACTTTTAAATCTGCAGCCCCAGGATTTTCTATCACCACTGGTCCTGACTCAGTCTCTCAACTGCTCATCAAAGTGTTTCAGTGTTCCTACGGTTATGGGAGCCCAGCTGCCTTGGCTCCTGGGGAGAAGACCTCAGCTGTGTTCGTCTGGATACACTCATCTCTCTAGTTTTGGAGTTGGCAGGGTGTCCTATGACCTCAATTCTCTCATGGGTCCAAGAAAAATTGTTGATTTCAGTTTAACTAACATTTTCTTCCTTTAGAGATGGGAGTGACCAGAGTCTTTACATGTCAGTCCCAAAGCCAGAAGTCCTATGTCAGTTTACTCATGAAACACATCTGTTCATATTTCCATCCATAATCTTCTTTACTTGCTTCTAATTTCTCTATGTAAATTTCACTATTTCAGATTTTCAGAAAATAGTTTATATTTGGCTTACATATATTTTTGCTGAGGAGATTTTCTTTTTCTGAAATATCAGTAAATTAAACATTAATATTCTGATGCGAGTCATTCTATACATGGTTTGGTAAAATTAACTGAAGGTGAGAACTACTGATGAAAAATTTAATCAAGATTAATACCTTCATTTTAGAAGGTTGATAAGGAGTATGTAGGTATTTTTTAGTTTCTTCCATTAAATCTTTTTCTAATAAAATTGATGTCTTTGATCTACATAGGTAATTTTTTTTTTATTTTTTGGCAGAAACAAGATTATTTATGAATTGGACTACAGAAGTAATTTTCCACAATTGACAAAAGGCACAATTTTTGCCTGAAGTCCTTATCTAATAGCTCATTGTATATTAAACTGTTGCTTAGTTAAAGTTTAATAGGGGTGAGGGAAGGCCTCTATTTACATTAACCAGTTAAAATACACAGGTTAGTACAATAGAAGGTACTATTTTACATCTAAAATACTATAATATAGATGATGGTGGATGGGACAGACATGTAGCCCATTTATCCCAAGTCATCAGGTGAGAGGAAGGGGGGTCTGGACCTTTTCCCTGCGTGGATTATGGGTGTGGACAGACAGCTGGAGATGCGCAGCAAATTGGCGGATTGCTGTATATGACGTGTAATTTAAAACCACGGACTCTGTTGTAGAGATTTTCCCTGCTTGGCCATGCTGGCCGGCAGGCCCCTCCCTCACGGAGGACTGCAGCTTTCAATTCCTGGCAAAACCCAATTGACAAAAATTTATTCCAGAGACGAGTTTAGCGACCTGAAAGGGGTCCCACTCAGAACCACAAGGGGCTAAGCAACCCAATGGAAAATTGAAGGGAAGGAATCCCATATGGGGAAACAGACATTTTGAATTGTCCGAAATGGCAGACACCTTCCCCCAGAACAACAGGAGTGATTAAATAGACTGGACCATTCCTGATGGGGAATATTCGTGTGGGCTGGCAGTTCAGGCTGTGTGGTGAAGTGGCAGGTGGCTGGACTCAAATCTCCAGACTCAAAAGTGAGACCTTGAGCCACATAAACTGAACAGAAGGTTTCCATGCGCTGCCGGCAGCGAGACCCAGCAACAGCCAGCCCCTCCTCAACAACCAATTGCAGTTG